>CAAKMY010036887.1:0-11721 GCA_901111285.1 Corrigiola litoralis
CCACATTTGAGATGAGAATTGATGAGTGCTTAAATGGATGGATAGTACTACTCATACCAACAAGTTGCAACTTCTTTTCATGGAGCCCATTAACTTAGAAACTCCACAGTTAAGCGTGCTTGACTGGGAGTAGTACAAGGATGGGTGATCGACCTCCTGGGAAGTTTCTCAGGTGTGCACAAGTGAGGTCAACGTGCAGTGAAAAGACCAGTGTTGGTACAGTGGGGTCAGTACACAGCCTGGAGAGCCACATTTGCTGACATTGACCAGCCCGCAAGGGGTTGGGTTGTTACAAACCCAACCTTCAACGGACGCATAATTTATAATTTTCGATTAGATGTAGTCGTGTAGAGTTGTTGACTATGACTTGTAATCATTGTTAAGTTTTATCTTCAAGATCAAAAGGAAACTTCCCAACCTTATTCCAAACTGAAAACCTTACTCGAATTTCAGAACAAAGAATACAAAATGAGAAAAATACAAGACATGGAATAATTCAAAGTATGCAAAAATATATTCATTTAGGTCTATCGTTTTGGAATACCTGATAACAAGTATTTGGGATGAACCGCTCTCTCGATAAAAAAGAGGAATGATGATCGATTTTTATATAGAATCCAAAATTAAAAAGATTCAATCACAAAACACAAACTATTAAGTGGTCATTCATTTATTAAAAAAGTTCTATATAAGCTCAAGATTAAGCTCGTGAGTGAACGATCGGAGAATCAATATAAAGATAAGAAAGTGCATCCATATGTGGATTCGCTTCTTTCAAATCCGACTTTGCAACAAGCGAGCAAACTGGAAAATTTTCATGAGCGTGTCTAATAAAAAGTGCTCTTTTGTAAGGGAATCAAGTGAAAAAATAAACAATTATTTCACATAGAAAATATGTGATTTAGTGAGGACTTTGAATATAGTGCTAGTCACCTCATTGAAAGACATATCTTGACGTAGATTTAGTAGAAGAATAGTGGATTCTAAATATTTTTTTAGTAATATGCCTTTTGTTATATGTTGTGATTCTTCATGATATAAATACAATAATTATTCTTTTTATTCTCATGTCCTAATAAGCCAACATATATATTTTTTTTAACATTGTATTTAAACCAGGTTTTATCCAAGCCAATCAAACTCCTACGGAAACACTTAATAAGTCCTAACCATGAGTCAACATTGTTCCTCACGATAGGCCAACATTAAAAACTATTTGAGATGTGTTTTAACAAAGGAAGAGCTTTATCATTACACGAAATTATCAGTCAATACAAGCTAATTATTAACCGAAATTTCTGGTCAACATTGTTCCTCATATGTAGTACTTCGTAAGTCACAAGTCATACAACTCGCAACAAAGAATGCAATCAAAGGAAGCAACTTTTTTTTTTTTGAAACACAAAGGAAGCAAGTTATGAAGGAGCCAACCAATTGAATCATTTACGAGTATGGGTTTGCAACAGACAAATAGTCAGGAACCCAAAACATAAATAAATGTTGGTCAAAATGTCATCAGACACTGTCACCCTAACGATCGTAAAGGACAAACAAACACCTTCATGGCTTCATCATACTGTAATAGTTCTTCAAATTCTCCTCCTCCTATCTTTTCCCACGTGTCACTCCCCAACTTTACCACCGTCATTTCCTTCCTACAAAAACCTTTTTTTCCTTTTCTATTTTACTTCTCCAGTCAGTAAAAAATTAAAGATATAACTAGATTCCCCGCTCCTATACTCCGGTGCACGTGCCATCTTCTTTTCCACGCCGGAAAAATCTCTCCACCAGAAATAATATACTCCTAAGTAACCATTACAATGTTAAATAGATTGTAAATTATTCAAAACACTAATATGAAGTCTTCTCGACTAGCTCTCATAGATTAGGTACAACATGTAAGAATAAGATTGCGTGTTTTATCGACTTCTCACATTGTTGCATGTAGTATGATCTATATTAAGTTTTGGTTTACAAGAACGCAAATGAGAATAAACGTTATAACATTATAATTGAAATAAGATACAACTGATTATCTGAGCTAATTCCTATTCACAAACTTTGAACTAAGTTGGTAACATTACATATATCATAGATCTCTCACTATATATCACTAACTAAACTTTACTAATCTTTGATCGGAAATTATGTAACGGACTTTAACATTGTGATTATAACAAAATATCACTAACTATCTAGGCTAATCGAAATCCAAATTAAGTTGTTGTTGGTAAATGGTAAGACTACGTATTATAGACTTCTCACCTCGATATACGTCACAAATCGCAACGTAGAATTGGTCTTTAACCTTACATCTAAAACAAAATACCACGAATCTAAGCTAGTCATAATCAATATAAATTTCTTATTGGTAACATTGCCTATAACATGGACCTCTCACTTTGTACAAACAACGAAATTTATACCAAGTTTTAGTCGCAAATAAAAATGAACTTTTAAGATTACGACTAAAATAAAATAGCGCTAATCATTTGATCTAATTCTTATTAGCAAGATCCAAATTAAATTATTATTATGAATTGCATTATAAAATCCAACATAGATCTGCTGATATACTAGTAGTAGTGTCACTTTACACTACCCAAAAGTCACTCCACTCAAAATAAATAAATAAATAAAGTAAAAAACTTTGTAATTTAATTTGTCTCGAAATCATAACCCCCATAATTTAATGCCATTGTTGCACCAATCTTTATTCACTATACACAGAAACCGTTGGCTTTTCTTTTCTAATTTTCAAGAATTTCGTTTTTTTTGTTTGGTTAATTTTTGAGCTGTATAATTTGAGCTGTATAATTTGAGCTCATTTTTCAAAATTTTGATTGTTTGATTCATTTTTGAGCTAATTTTATGATTTGGGCAATTAAAAGTTTCTAAGTTTAGCTCAAATTTGCTTTGATTTCACTCAATTTGATGTCTTTTTGATACCAACAGATTGATCATGGTGAAAATTTTCACTCTTTAGCTAAATTTTGTTTGTAAATAGTGCTTTTTATTTATGTCAGCTTTTTAGCTGCTTAAGGAAAGAATATCTTTATTAATTTGGCTCAGTTTGGTCATTTTAACCAAATCCCACATTGAAGATTGCATTTTTAGTTGGTTTCATTGATACCAATCATATAATTATTGTTGTTGTTATTGTTATTATCATTGTTTTTGTTGTTGTTGTTGATTGTGGTGGTGGTGGTGGTGGATATGGGGGCGGTTACGTCGACAATGGCGGCGAAATTCGCCTTCTTTCCGCCGAGCCCGCCGTCATATAAGACGGTGGTGGAGGAGGGGACAGGGAAGTTGAAGATGAGTGAGGTGGTGGAGAGGGAGAATTGTGATGTGTTGAAGTTGTGTACAAAGAAAGGGAATGAGATTGTGGCAGTGTTTATTAGGAATCCCTTAGCTAAGCTCACTGTGCTTTATTCCCATGGGAATGCTGCTGATTTGGGGCAGATGTATGAGCTGTTTGGGGAGCTTAGTGTTCACATGAAAGTTAATTTGATGGGGTTAGTGATCTTTTACCTGGTACTTGAGTAAATAATGATCTTCTAATTGTGTCTGTGGTTGTTTGTGTTATTGTGATTATATGTTGTTTAGGTTGCTAGAAGTTGTTTGATTGTTGAGTATTTGGTTTTTATATGTTAAATTTGAAGATGGCCAATCAACTAGTTTGGATGTATGAGGCTATGAGCTTTATTGGGAGCTTAGTGTTCACTTGGAAGTTAATGATGGGATTAGTGATTGTTTACTTTGTGCAAAAGTAAATGATAATCTTTTTTGTTGGTTGTTGTTTGTGTGATTGTGATTATTTGTTGTTTAGGTAGCTAGAAGTTGTTTGATTGTTGAGTATTTAGTTGATATATTAAATTTGGTGATTTGGTTTATATGTTCTGTTTGATTGTGATTATTTGTTTGCAAGAAGTTGCTTGATTGTTGAGAGTTTGGTCCATATTTGGTGTATGTATGTTGAATTTGGTATTTTGTTAGGGATAAGGTTGCATGAGTTCGGACCTCCCCGTGTTAATTTCTATCTTGAAAGTTGGAATTGCTAATGCTGGTATTTGTTGGAATGGGGCTATAGGCTAATTTGATCTATTGATAAGGAAGAAGAAATTTTACATTGGCTACAAAACAAGTGCAGCCATTGTAAGTGATAGATTTGTAATCATTGAATTTTACTGTGGTGATAAAATAATAGCCTGGTGTAGATAGCTTTTAGGCTGAGTACATATTGACCTTCCTAGAGCCTGCAAATGGTGGGATACATAGTGGGTTTATGTTCTTGACTTGTTGATGATGATGTTGATTGTTGAACGGTTATTGCTATAGTTTAGTTGAGCCTCTTAGGATACTGGTTGGAATTGGATGTTCAAAGGTAAAATCTTTTCTGTGATCAAGCATTGATTTTGCTTCCTGCAAATGTTGGGACGCATAGTGGGTTTGTGTTGTTGACTAGTTGATGATGATGTTCAAGAGGTTATTGCAATAGTTTTGTTGGGCCTCTGAGGATATTGGTTGGCATTGGAGGTTTAAAGGCGCAATCTTTTCTGTGATCAAGCATTGGTTTTGCTTGACCACTTTTGGTTAAGTCGTAAATTCTGGTCAAAAGAAAGAAGGGGAAAGTATACTATTTGAACTTTTTGATTTTTTGTTGAATATTAGGTTTACTAGGCGACATATATTTGAACAGCTGAACAGTTTGGGGTTGCTTTGGATTTAGGTTCGGATGTGTACATATTGGCTTTCACAGCTGTGCAATGTTGGGATAAATGTACTATGCTTGTTGGTGGTGGCAAACAGGCATTGAATGGGTCACTGCAGTGGTTTTGTTAAGTTTATTGGTACAGGTTGCCGTTAAAATATTAAAGGCTTACAAAAGAGCTGATCTTGCTAGCCATCTCTTGTTTGTCTCTGTCTCTGTTTACCATGAATTTCCAATGTGACATTTTGTTTAGCTGACTATGTCTCTTTGATACACCTGAATAATTGGGGTGGTTTGGGATTCGATGCAGGGCCTTTTTTGTTTCGTTGGAAATGAGATATTTTTCTGACTTTTGCTTTACTTATTTGTTATCTAGGTATGATTATTCAGGGTATGGGCAGTCTACAGGCAAGGTATTATCGCATTGTCAACTGCTGCCTAGTTAGTGTCAGTTTTCCCCCCTTAGATTGATTAATGTAATTCTATGCATACTAAAGGTATAGGTGCAATCTGAATGTCTTGTGTTTTTTCAGCCCAGTGAGCAGAACACTTATGCAGACATAGAGGCAGCATATAGGTGTCTTGTCGAGAAATATGGCGTGAAGGAGGAAGATGTAATATTATATGGGCAATCTGTAGGAAGTGGGCCTACTTTAGATCTAGCTACTCGGCTGCCAAAATTGAGAGCAGTTGTTCTTCACAGTCCAATTATGTCTGGCCTACGGGTTATGTATCCAGTGAAGAGGACATATTGGTTTGACATATATAAGGTTCGCTGAGAAGTTTCTTGATCGTAATCTCGGAAAGTTGAACTTTTAGTTTATCGAGGAAAACCTGTATAAATCTTTCAGCTAAAGGTATCTCTATGCTTTGCTTTGCAGAATATTGACAAAATACCGTCGGTCAGTTGCCCTGTTTTGGTGATTCATGTAAGTACTCTGACCTGTTGCAGTTACACATTGTGAAGTTAATGTGCATTTGTTAGCTGTTGATCACCTATTGTTTGCAATTTTCTGCCTGTTGAATTCCTTTTATAAAAAGCGAAGTGTTGCCTGAATCTAGAACCTTGATTCTGTATTTAGAACTTTGTGTCTGGCAATATGTTTGAATGATGCCATTAGGAAGACATGGGTTTTTCGCTAGAAATCTTGTGGGTACAAGTATGTATATAGTATTATAGTTTATGTAGGTTTGGTTAAGGGAGACTTTTAGCACCAATTGACGTCTTCTTCAGATGATGTGAAGCATTTAGCAATAGGGAATCTGGGATGGTTGATGTATGGAGCTAACTGAAAACAATTCAGATAAGTAGCAAGTAAAAACAATCAATACTTAGGAAAATAGCAAAAAAGAGATGCGTTATGGTTTTGGAACTAAGCGCAAATAGGACAAGTACAAGGGTGGTGTCCACTTCAGATGAAACAAAGCATTCAGCAGCTCTTATAGGCATCAAGCAAGGGTGATGTATGCATATAATCGAAAACAATTCAGCTAAGAAGCAAGTAGAAAACAATCCTTATTTAAGGAAAATTTAAACAAGGAGTTAGTAAAGCTTTTGCAACTAACACAATGAGGACAAGTACAAAGCTGATGTCTTCTTCGGATGAAATGAAGCATTCAGCAGCTGCTTAAGGGGTTTCGGAAGGGTGATGTACGCAACTACTTAAAATAAATTTAGATAATTAGAAGCCAGTCCAAAACAACCAATATTTGTGGTAAATAAAGCAGATGAGTGAAGCTTTTGCAAATAAACACATTAAAGACAAAGTCAAGAAATGTGAAAATATTGTCTCAGATGATCTGCTTCCAGGAGTTTGATGAAGGGCATTGGTTTATAATGGGCAGAACAGTTATACACTTATACCTGATAATCAACTTGCAGGAGCTTTTAGTATCTTTGCCAGGTGCGCAAGCTTCTTGTTTCAACTTTCTTGGGAATGTAGCTTTGTTCTAGGTATTAAGGATATTCTTTCTCTTGGTATTTCAACACTTTATGTGATGAGAATGACATGAGAATGTTGGTTGTACACATATAAGATATGAACTAAGTATCTAACTTTCCATTCGGTCTGCTTGAGTATCAAACAGTCACCACTAAAAGAATCTCCTTCAGGGGACTTATCACTGGGGAAGATTCGAGCCTAGGCATGATAAATAATGATCTGTGGTATGTTATGTCATATCTAAAAGGGGGAGTATCATGTTGTCGTGTATCTCAGTCAAAATATTTTTAGTTTTTTAGTCAAAATATTTTTCTCTCACAACTAGACTTACTGAACTTCAAGACTTTATCTTGCATTCAGATGCGAAACGGCATTTGGTAGACAACTACTGTAGATTCAAATTGGAATGTAAAAACCACTGCTCCCTCTGATATTCCACACAGCAAGTTGAGTTATCACTATCAATGCAATTTTATGACTGCAGTAGTGACTATTTAGTACTTTTACTAGCCATATTGAGCTGAAGAAAATCTATGGGAGCTTTTCTTCTAGATTTGTAGCCTTAAGAAGTATTAGAAAGCTTTAAAGTTCTATCTTAAGGCAATAGCCAGAGGCGAATTTTTGTAATTACGTTGAAGCCTTGATTGTGATCTTTCTTCAGTCTGATCACTTTGTTAATGTCCTCTATGATGAATAGTCGAGATTGTAGCAGGTAAGGAAACCTTGAGGATCTCCCTGAAGACCTGTTGTTCGAGGAGGCTTGAATGCTTGATGATGCTTTAAATGTCCCGTAGCTGTCTTTGTTATATATGTATCCTTATAATTATCCATATGTGGTAATCAGTGGGATATTTCACTACTTTCGAGTTTCGACACCATTGGGCTCTCTACACACCCTTTAATTTCTCATGTTCCCCTCCCAAAACAAGCTTGCTGATCATATAATGGTTATTTTATCAAGCATAGAGCATGAAATTACTAATTTGCTTCTTTAGCAATGGTGAAGACGATCTGATCATTCTCTTTGCTGCTGCAGGGGACAACTGATGACGTGGTGGATTGGTCTCATGGTAAGCAACTGTGGGAGCGTTGCAGAGAAAAGTATGAACCACTGTGGATTAAAGGTGGAAATCACTGTGATTTGGAGCTTTATCCCGAGTACATTAAGCATCTTAAGAAGTTCGTATCTGTTATTGAGAAATCGCCACACCTTAGAAGTGGATCTGGACTCAGTTCAGATCGTTCAGATAACCCTCGGAGTAGCACAGATTGTCGAGATAAATCAAGACCAAGTGCTGATCAAAGAGAGATGCCTAGAGCAAGTATGGACCAGAAACCCAGGAAAAGTGCAGATGCCAAAGAGAAGTCAAGAAGCAGTACCGACAAGAGAGAAAAATCTAGGAAAAGTGTGGATAGCTCTGAGAAATCAAATAACAGTATTGAACGACCAGAAAAAGCGAGGAACAGTGTTGATAGGTCAGTTTGACATAAGTAACTTCCAAGTGTTTTTGATCGTTGATCTATTTCTTGCCTACCATCCAACCTCTGCATATATTCTAAGTACTCTTTTGTTGCATTACTGTTGCAGATTTGGAGGGATGATAAGATCTGTGGGATTGTGCAATATTGATTGTTTCAGGCCTTCAGCCACAGGATAAGGGAGAGGAAGAGGTCGGATCACGAAATGAGATTGTATTCTTTTTATATATTTAATTAATTGGTTAGCCGTGTTGTTTGCAGTTTGGGAAATGCGTTCGTTTTCTGTTCTTCGTCTCTCACAGAATCAGCAGGGAGTTCTGCTGTACGTCAGTTTCAACTCGTCTGGGTTCGATAACGTTACCTTGTTATCTTTTTGTAATTCTGTGGTGTCTGCTGAGCAAATGCAAGAGCTGTTTGTTAGATGCTCTTGTTTGATATTGTAAATATACTAATTCGACATTGTTGTTCTAGTTCTATAGTGAATCATTCTTTTGAGTTTTACTGTGAGGTGTTAGTATATTACACACTAGTCTGTCCATTCTCCTTCCTGATTTTCATACTATACCATTTTTCGTTTTTCACCATCATCATAGTCGAGCCAAATGACTAAAGAGATGGACATCAAAGGTGTGGTTTGTCCCAATTCACTGACTGCAGTCCAGCTAGCCGTGCGAATGGCTAAAGTTAGACAGTGGCCTGCATGTTTTGGCTTAGCAGATCAGCCTTTCCCCCTTCCTCAATTGGGCCGAGTCAACATATGGTCTGGTGTATAGCAATTAGCAAATGAGTTTGGAGGCACAAGAACACAATGCTTTTCTAGTGGGCTGTATGATCATATGTATAAGAGAAAATTACTTCCCTAAGTACTTGGTATAGTCTAATAGTTAAGCACTAGCATTATTTGAATAAACGGATCGTTTTTTTTTGTTAGCCCTAAATTTTGTCTAATTATCGAGAGTTCAATAACTGTTCGTATTCCTTTAAAACACTTTTGCACAAGCTTCATGTCGTAATGCATGGGCAAGTACCATGCAAGTAGTAAAGATGCGTACACCTAATCCCCCTTACCTCGTTTGGGCAAGAGCCTCTATAAAACATTAGGATAATCAAGTTGTTGATGATTGTTGATTGTGAATGATATCTAAGTTTGTATTAATGAAAACACCTCCAATATTCCATTAAAAAAGAAAACAATAACAATTAAAAGAAACCTTTTACTTTTAACTCCCAAATATACCTAAGCACAAAACGACAAATAATAATATGTTATCACACTAGAAAATGATATTTACCTTAAAACGGTCTAACTCGAACTTAAAATTAAATGATATTCCCTCCATAATCACCAAATTCTTACATCTTTTTGACACAATAAACCATTAAAAAGTATTTATATTTTTATCAATTTTATATATCGAGCTACTAATAGTCAAAATACAACATAGACAAGAGTGAAAAAGTAAATGTAAAGTTTTGGTGTAAATGGAAGGATATATTTCTTCTATAACACCGTAATTTCTAATTTTAGAAATAAATATTAAAAATTAAGTAAATAAACCCTAAAACATCCCCAATTTACATGTTATAACACCATCATCTTTCATCATCAATGGATTAAAAAAGTGCTAAGCATAAAATTACCTCTTCATTTTAACACAACAAAAGATATTTCCACTTGATCTGACTCACTATCATGTTTCCCCACTTGAAGACACTCAAAAACAAAAAAACACAAATATTTGAGGTTTTAGAAGGGTTTTTATAAGCCCTACCCACAAACATTAAAACTTATGTATTCTCACCATACAATCAAATTACCTTAATTTATCACTTACCCATTTTTTATCACCCCTTTAATTCATCAAATTTACAATCTTTTTTTCAAAAAATAATTTGATGTCCAGTAGTAATATCTCCTTACTTCCTGCAATTATTTGCCACAATTTTGACCCTTTTTCATCAAGACTCAATCTTTATCCAGTCCCAGGTATTAATTCCACAATTATGTGGAGAAACTTTGCTAAACATGCATTTTTGAGGTCCCCTAATAAGTTATTTTGTAAGTTTAATTGTAGTAGTAATGATTTGATTGTTGGTAAAAAGTTGAAGTTTAGGCCTTTTGAGCTTGGTTTGTGTAAAAATGTGAGTTTTTGTGAGGTGGGTTTTTGTAGAAAAGGTGGTTTATTTGTTAATGGAGAGATTAGAGAAAGACCCATGTTGAGTAATTTGAGTATGATGAGTGGTTTGTGCACCAAAGGGTATGCTAGCATTGCTGAGGCTGAGCTGGCATCTTGTACTGATGTGGAGGATGATGTGTCAGTTGTGGATGAGATTCAGGAGTTGGTGGAGGAGATGAGGAGGGAGGAGTGGCGCGTTTCGCGCCACAGGAAGCCGAAGACTGTGGCCGGGATGGCGCCGTATAGGTACCAGGTTCTTAGGAATAGGCAGATTAAGTTGGAGACTGAGACATGGCAGCAGGCTGCTAATGAGTATAAGGAGCTCTTGGCTGAGATGTGTAAGCATAGCTTGGCCCCGAATTTGCCGTATGTGAAGTCATTGTTTCTCGGTTGGTTTGAGCCGTTGAGGGATAGTATTATGGAGGATCAGGAGTTGATTAAGCAGGGGAAGTGTAGGCATGCTTATGCGCCATATTTTGATCAGTTGCCGGCTGATATGATGGCGATTATTACGATGCATAAGTTGATGGGGATGTTGATGACTGGAAGTGGACATGGTACTGCAAAGGTTGTTCATGTTGCTTGTGCAATTGGTGAAGCCATCGAACAGGAAGTGAGTGAACTTGAATTTGACTCTTATCATTTGTTTAATTGTCTATTTTGGCTATGATCAGTGAGTGGGAGTAATGCATAGGAGATATATGATTTTCAAGTATTAATTTAGTATGTACTTTAATGCTTTGCCTATACAGGTTAGAATACATAATTTTATGGAGAAAACAAAAAAGAAAAAGGGTGATAAGGATAAAAAGGTTGATGATGAAGGTGCCTCTGTTGAGGAGATTCAAAAGCAACAGCAAGTGAGGAAAAGTGTAGATAACTTAATAAAGAAGCAAAAACGACGACAAGCTCTGAAATTAGTCACTTCTCAAGGTGAATTGAAGCCCTGGGGTACTGAAGCAAGGGCTAAGGTGTGTCACTGTGTCTTCACCTTATCCACTGAGCTGATTTTGGCAACAAATGGCACATCACCTCTCTCATATTTTGCAGGTTGGGAGCCGTTTGATTGAAATGCTGATCAAAACAGCATTTATACAACCTCCTGCTACTCAATCAGCGAATGATCCTCCTGATATCCGACCCGCATTTGTGCATTTGTTGAGGAATGTTGGCCCTGAGAGCAAGTTACGAGCGATTCTCTTCAAGCATCAAGTTACCTTTTTATGTGTCGCTGATGACATAAATAATAAAGTTTTCGGTGTCATTGAACAGGAAGACAAGCCGAAGATATGGAGTAATTGAATGTGACCCGTTAGTTATCAAAGGTCTAGAAAAAACTGTAAGTTTTAAAAATGGAAAGAGAACTTTGTTTTGCACATTTCAGAGCTTATATATATATATATATATA
>CAAKMY010036896.1:0-43521 GCA_901111285.1 Corrigiola litoralis
CCACAAAAACCACCCCCAAAACCCCTGAAAATCACCCCCATAGTTAGGAAAACCACCCACGAAAGCCACCCCCTAACCACGAAAACTACCCTCCTACCGAGGTAAACTACCCATGGCAACGACGGGGGAGGGGGGAAGGAAAATGGTAGCGGCAGAGAGAAGGGAGAGGAGGAGAAAGAAACCGTTGGGGAGGGGAGGAGAAGGCCGCGATGTGGGTATGTCGAGGAGAAGAATGATTCGGTGGTTGGGGACGTGGAATGGTGGTAGCGACGGGGGGAGGGAGGATGGGGGAGAGATGCGGATATGGGGGAAGGGGTAGGGTGGCAGCAACGAGGGAGGGGGAGGGGAAGGAGGGGGAGCAGTTCGGAAGGGGAAGGAGAGAGAAATGAAGTGGGTGGAAGAAGGGTTTCTGCATTCATTGACAGTGCAATGTAACAAATTTTTAGTTTTTCTTTTTTGAAAATGATGACATGGCTTTTATTTTTGATGGGCTTTAAAGGTGAATTGGGCTCTAAAGATTAGAATAGCCATGTCTACTTTTAGGCTAAAACTAGACGGTCTAACAAGATAATTTGTGCATTAACAATAGGATTGAGAAGATCAATCTTATGACCCTCACTTTTGCCCAGGCTTTTTCAATGGGTATAGCGATTCGCGGCTTACGGAGGTGTCTGGAACTAGAACCGAATGATATTGATCAAACGGATGTGGATTTCTGGAACGCTGACAATTTTGCTTCGGCCGCAGTTGCCGAATTTACGAAGATTGGTGTCCCACTCAGTGGGATGAGGGGGATTCATATCACATGTCACGAACGGCTTGACCAGGTGGATGTCACACGGGCAGTGTTGACATTGAACCCGGTTACAGACGATGTCCCCGACTCGCACACGTATGGAAGCAAGCGTGTGTCAAGGTCTGCTTTCCGACGGAGGCATATCCCCGTCAGCCAACTACTGCTGGACCACCCTAAGCGCGATCAGATTATCGACCGCCAAAAGGTGGTCAAGCAAATGGCTGAACTAACGATCAGCGATCAGCCAAAATGGCCACTTGACGATGAACAAGTGGCAGCCTTGCAAGACGAGGTCTTCATTGACGAGGCAATGACTACGGACGCTGAATATCATACAGTCATGGTCCCTATGCTGCCGCCGCCCGGATTCCCTGTGTATCTTACGCCCACACAACCACTGCCGTACCCAACGCCATATGACCTGGCGGGCAAGGTTGACAAAGAAACTGGCCAGCTCAAGGTTAGGGGAAACCACCTCAAGCTGAAGGACGCGTGGCGCGTCATTTTTCTCCTTAACGCTGTAGGGTATTACACACGGTATGATGTCATGGGTGAGGTAATCGGGGCGAAAAAGTTCGTCAGGGGACGGTATACCGAGCAGATTTGGCCGGTCATGGGTGAGCCTGAAGACGACGGAGATATCCCTGTCATCTTACGAGCCCAGATCGCCAGAGCGGGGACCAACCTTGTGCTCCCTCCAATGAACAACAAATTCTTAACATCGCACACAGTCACGTACAAGTATTCTCTGCTGCGGTGTGGTGTCGCCACTGCGCGTGATACCGACAAGTACGATGTCACTGAGTTTGGTCACCCAGTCAATTTCACGCGCAAAGCGAATGTTTTATTTTCTCTTGAGGAAAGGGCGAAGATGATTAGGGGCTTCATCCACCGTAGCGCCCATGGCTTTCAGTTTGCTCCCGACTGCAAAGGTTAGCGGACAGTCGTGTCCGGAGGCAAGATGCCACGGGTGGAGAAGCAATCCGACTTATCAAAATATATCCTCTATCACTATGACGGTAAGTCGGTAAACTTGACTATCATGAGCAAGGAGGTAGCTCTCACATATCCCTCATGTTACAATGGTTGTTAGTACCCTCAAATACCATACAAAGGTGTTTAAATTGTAGCCAAGCTTTTTTTAAGCTCATTTCCTTGTTTGATTTAGCACACCATTTTCTTTCCTGTTTCTGCTCTGACCTGAGTTGTTCTTCAACCAAAATCAGTACGTACTCTATGTCTTTGTACTCACTGTACTCAGGATATCATGTTAAGTTGTTTTCATCATTATATAGCATATAGTGATCACTCTACTGCCTAAAAGTTTTGATCTTGTTCACCTTTGTATGAAAACTGTTGATGTTGGAGATTGATCATGCAACTTTATATTATGTCATTCTTATATATTTCTTGAAGCATTGCTAAATGTTCTGTGTCTACAACTTTATTTGATAGACAAGTCCATAAGACTAGTACTACGAACAACTAGCATGGTTAGTTGGCATTATACAGTTTATGCACATCATTTTACAGATAGTGGTCTATGCTAGAGATCATTTTCTTTCCTTGTTCAATTTCTCCAACCAAAATACTACGAACACAGGTTAGCTAGCTTAGTTGGTTAGATGTCGTGACTAATCTGGGTCCGAGATTCGTCTAGATCATCGCCTTTATTGACTCCCTTTGGGGACAAAAACCTATGAAGAGTGTAGAAATCTCATGATGCAATTCAATAATAACCCCTTCCCTTTACATAACTTCTGACATGCCTCTTATTAGGGTAGTTACTTTTTACTATTATACTTTGCATGACTTGAGGAGTTGAGTGTTTTTTTTTTAGCCTTTACCTTTTTATATTCAATTCAGTTGTCTATTTGAACAAAAAAACTGCTTACCAAAAAAAAAAAAAAAAAAAAACTGCCAATAAGACTGAGGTGCTTAGTAGTTAGTACTCCGTATCATAGATCTTAGGTCTGAATCCTCCTCCCCATCAATTGTAACGGTCTTTGCACCTCATTACGCGCCAAAAAAGTAAATAATGTGATTAAATAATACTGTAAATGCAAGTTTGATAGCAAGAGGTAAAACATCTATAAATGAAATGTCACCTTATCTTGATGAATTGATCGGGAATTGTTACGCCATGTACGGATCTGCTTTTGTTTAAGGTGGTGCAGAAGTTGTTCTGGCAAAATTAAACTAAAATCAAGACAGACTTCAAAAACATACTTCTGCCAAAGAAGTTGAAATTTTACAACCCAATAACAATGTTTCTGGCCTTTTTACTCATAATTTTCCTTCTGATCGATGCAGTGGCAAACAATGCAATGGTTGATGACGTTGCTTTTGCTCAAGAAATTACATTGACAAAGCATAAGATAAATACTAAAGGTAGATTCTAAGGAGTAAAATTATATGTTGTGACATGCTCCACAGAGCTCAAAATTCACTTTCTGCAAATAAAGCACACAGCAATTGGAATTTACATGGAACCAACAGTGGCAGGACACTTGCAGAAATGGAAGGGTAAATCAGCGGAGGAGCTTGCTGAGGATGATGGATTCTTTGAAGCTCTTGCTGCTTGTACATCCCTTCTCTTAATACTCTTTGCTTCGCTATTATACATTTTCAAACTCAAAGAGTTTGCTAATGCTAATGGAGCTTTGGGTATATTTACTTTTGGTTACAGCATCTGTGGAAACAGTGATAAAAGTGGTGGTGATCTAGGACATTAAGGCTTCGCAGTATGGCATAGAACTGGCTTAGTTACCATGCATGCACATGATATCCCTTTGAGGATGTAATTCATCCTTCTTTTCCACTGGATGACCTCCTATATTATGTTCCTGGGACTCAAGGAGTTGTTGATACCCCACTAACAATAATTGTCTTGTTAACAAACTCACCCGACATAAGCACAAAGGGGCAGTTACTTCACTATGCCCTCATCTTTGGTGCTAAAGAGTTCACTGTGCGGAAAAGAGATGTCCCAGCCAACTACTTGAAAGGTTTTTAAACCTTATGACGTCCTCACAGCTTGAAAAGTGATGCATACTTTGGATATTTTTTGGCGAAGTTACGGTCCATATATATATTTACCAAATCGAACTTCCAGTTAACCGACTTTGTTTAAAATTAGATTAATTTCACAATATTGATAAAAGCGTTTCCATTTTAACTCAATTTTGTATGATTATGTCGTTTTAAGTCATAATAGCAGGTGTTTTTGGATCATCTCTGATCTTTTTATATAAGATGATCACTGTGTTATGTAGACACATAGCGAAAGTCACCCGAACGGATGAGAGTACAAGTGCTACGGAGTCGAAATGAAAAAGAAAATAAGGCTTCTAAAGACTTCCTAGCCCTAGTCCCGCCAAACCACAGGGTCATACCAGTTAGAGTAAAAGCTGTCGCAGGCCTTGAAAAGGGCTAGCCATGCAACTCCACTTAACATGATTTAATATTTACATCTAAACTATAAAACAATGACCCCGAGAGCACAAAGACCATACAAAATTTGCTCACAACAAACCCCACTAAAATCAATAAAAGAGCTAAGAAAAAACAAAAGGAAAACCAAAGCGGAAACAACGGCAAAACAACTATAGCAGGTAAAGGGAAGCACCGAGCACATGTGCAAAACCCACCCAAAAAAGGAAACACTTGACTAGGATATGATTTTGGGTTTAGGAAGAATGAATTTGGTAGAAAAGAATTTCGCTTAGATATCATACGATAATAATCGAATCCGAGGTAGAAAAGAGTGAAGATAGAAAAAATGAAATCTAATTACCGATGTTCCCTTTTTGCAACTATAAAGTTCGAAGATAAAAAAAGGAAATGCAAGGGTGATAATTGATATCCTCTATAAATTTAATTCAAGGTCACATGCTCCATATCTTTTAGTACAGTAAGTTATACTTAAAACCGTGAAAAAAAAAATTACTTAGAATTTCGATAAGTTGTTAAGGAGAAAGAAAACTGTTGTAATAAGAAAACAAGATTTGATCTATACTGTTGGTATAACACGGAGCTAGAAGAAACCAAACAATAAAACCAACACCGGACATACTATAATGTTAAGGATCAATTTCCATGATTCATCAAGAATTAGAGATAATTTTCACTGCAACTTTTTACAGTATGAAAGAGATTAACTAGAAGCTTTACAGATCAGATACTGCATATACCGAAGAATTAGTAATCAACAAAAGGGAGGTAGACATCCGTTATGTTTCTAGGACAGCAAAATGATGTATATACTAACTCCCCTTATACGAGAAACAAGCCATAGATCAATTAATATCATGATTTGATTTCTTTGACACCACAGTGATTTGGTTACCTCAATTACTCGGCTGTTATGTAGAATTTTTCCTGTCAAGGAGGCCGAAGTGTATTCTTTGGAGCACTTATCCATGGACTACCTGCAACAGCGAATCTCCACAGTGCATTTACATGCTCAGGCAAGGCGTAGTTGATGCCAACACGTGGACCAACCAGTATCTTCTCTGGCTTTGGCCCATCTAAAAGTTCTAGCCCACCTAGTTCACAGACACAGTAGTGACTTGTCCTCCTTAGATTAACAGAATTCAAGATAGCAAACCTGATAGCAAAGAGTCTTACCAGGCTCATAGAGGGGATGGCTCGACCATTCCGTCGACAATCCAAGTGCTTGACCAACCTGATAACAAATATTTTACATAATAATCAATGTTTGAGACTTGAAAGTAGTGAAAAAGCTTTAAACTATTTGTAAAAGTTATTCTTAACACAGAACCGATTTTCAGAACAAGGATGTCCATTAATAGCAGTCCAACCAGTGGCCTATCCATGTTCAAATGGATTCGGCTAAGTAGGCTTATCTTTCATGAAATGGATCAAAACAGTTAAGAGATCAAGCATGTCTTATGATACGGCAGTAGTAGATAGCCAGAAATACAACATCAAACTCCTTCGCTAACAGGCCAAAAATGTTGTCACTAGACAAGACTTGTCAATTGATGGATATGGACACCAAAATGTCCACCAATGTCATAATTTTCCCTTCTGAAGTGTCAAAGGGATGTACACGTGTTGAGTATATATGGTGCGTGTATCAAAAGTTGAAATGAAATTCTGAGATAGGTAAAAGCCACTCCAAACTTCCCCAAGCCAGATTAGCCACTACTGATCATGGACCTTACACATCTATATCACACACTGTGCCACCTTTTCACCATAGATTTTAAGCAAATAATCAGGACTCAAAATCTATGTTGGGAAACCCTATCAAAAATTCCAAGAACGATCTTTGCCATTCAACCAGAAGATCTAATAAATACTTGATAGTTGATACCACAGCTGGTGAGTTAAGAGAACAGATAAAGGAAAGGGTGTTGCCACTATCATAGAGAATCACCATAGTTATAAGTCTTTTGGTTGGTTGAAGAGGGTTATTGAAACTGTTGAAGGTGGAGAGTGATGAAAAGGAGGTCATATAATGTTTCTGTTCAAGCGTTAAAGCTACATTTGCTCTTAAACTTCTACATATGAGGAATCTTGATTGCATCAACGACAACAGAGAGTACTTATTCATATATAACAAAAGTACAGTAGTTGTACTTAGTAAGTTAGTGTTAATATCAAAAGCAAAACACAAAAGTTCAGATAGATGGAACAGAGATGAAGACCACGGACAACTTTTGCCACAAGTCCACAACCAAGGATTTGCATAAAGGTTTGTGTACCAATTAAGCTAAAAAGTATATTCATGTTTGTGGCACTCATTCAAATCATAACCTCATTCTACCCCTAGGCCAACCATAAATTCCTGCTTCTTGCGTGGGTTCCATCTTCTTAACTATTCAAAATTATAAGAAAAAATACCAAGGGACACATTATTGGTTATGCAATCACTTCCAAGTCTCTTCTTCTTGTGAAAAGATTTTAGTTCATCACATGAGGCGGTATATGCTTAAAGCCTATTAAAACAAGCGATAAAGTAAACATAGTAAAAGATCCAGACTTGTACTCCCTCTATCAATTCTTCACATTCTCGTAAGAATGTGCCTTTTCATTATTCTTACTGTGACATAGTTCCACAAGTCAACGGCATTAAGTGCTTTGGCTATTCTCTTGCTTTGCCAACAAGCACAACATACGTTGTCACTATTCTTTTGCTAACAATAAGTTGCAGCTACATCTTGGAGGGCTATAAACTTCTTCTCCGTCCTATACTTGTAGCTCACTTTGTTTGACAAAGAAGAGTAATAGGCATTCATTCAAATGATAAACAAGTGAGAAACTTTGAAACACTATCCCATTTGCCATCACACAGCACCATAGACAATACCTACAAATTACAAACCATTATATCAAACAGAATTTTGGCACTAACCTTGCCTGGCCCAGCGAGAAGAACAGGCTTATCAGTAATCTGACCACGACGCTGCTGAATGGTCGTCAAACCTGCAACACAAGTCCAAACAATCCAGAACATTAGACCATAACCAACTTTATAACTACCTCTGCTCATCAATAATCTGTTTGCTACTCAATTGGATATTGGACATCAATGTGCCCAACAATTACGATGATTTGGCTGACAAAAAGTGTCCAATTTCTACCTCCAGCAACCTCGATATCTTTTCTACTCATCTAAAAAATTCTACTGGTAAATAGCATTCGCACAACAGTGGCAAGCATTACCGCTGATTAGAGCACAAGCACGTATCAACACGGCCGCTCCAACGCCTTCCTGATCAGCAACAATGTTCAGCATCATGTGAAGACCATAGCAGAGATAGACATATGCATGCCCACCCGGTCCAAACTACCCAAATAGCACAAACAAACAACAAAAATCCATACTTCAGCAAAAAGGGTAGTAAAATACCCAAGTCAATCATGTACTAAATTATCCACCATTCGAGAAACCTCACCACGGGAGCTGTCCTCGGGGTAATGCCAAAGCGCCCGTGACAAGCCGAATCATTCGGCCTATACGCTTCCACCTACAATAAGCGAACACCCATTTCAGCTAACTCCTCAAACAAACAAACCATCCAAACAAAATATCAAAAAACAACTTCATATCTCATTGAGTAATTTCGTCGAACATCTGGTGTGCATGATCAAAAGCTCTCAAAACCAATCCCTTTACCTCGGTAATCTGAAGCATGACATCGTCTCGTCGGAGAAACTTCCCGAGAAGGCGTGGGGCAAGCTCAAGAGCATCAACGGCGAAAAAATCGCGGTGCAATATCCGCAAATTGTGGTGATCAAGCTCTATATTTATTGGGGGCTCAAGAGAAAGTTTGGGTTTAAGTTTAAAAGGGGATTTGGAGTTTGAGTTGAGTTTAATAGTTGTTGATTGAGATGGGTTTTTGTTTTTATTTTTGGAAGGTTTTGATTGGTTGGATTTAAGGGCGTGTTTGGATGGTTGAGTTTTTGTCATTGGTAGAAAGTTTTGCCGGAGAAGAGAAGGGAGGTGTTGAGGAAATGTTGGAAGAAGCATAAGAGTAAAATGATTGACTTTTTTGAAAAAATAATACAGGTTTTTCTGTTGACTTTGTTGTATGTTTTGGCGGTAGAAAAGTGGGACCAACCAAGGCTAGGCTTGTGAAAAAATGGGCTGGGCTGGACCTGGGGTGGGTCTAGCTTTTTAGACCTTGGCCTTGGTCAGGCCTAATTTGCCTATCACAAATTTCTTAAAAATTAGCACCAAAACACAAATTTCTTAAAAATCGTATTTTTATTAAATTAGCTCAAAGCTTCCTGCAAGTCCGAGTTAAACAAGAGACTTTTATTCCTTTATCGGGCCAGCATGCCTTAAAAGTAGAAGATATTTTTCAAGACTTTATGTTCCTTATATGATTCACATTTCGTTGAGCTCATTTTTTCACGAGTCACATCTTGTTAAGGCTATGTAAAAAATACTTGTAGGACTCTAGTAATGTGATAATCGCTTTTAAAATTGGGTTTGTTGTTGATCTAGTCCAATTATGCATACATTCGTGCCCGAAGTTGTTATTTATGGTAATAAAATTGACTTCATTCTTATTGAATTTTGTTGGAAAAATTCAATGAAGAAAGCAGTAGTCCATTGAATTTGTAATGAAAATTTTCATCTTTCTAAAAACTTTGGTGGCCTTGGCAGCTTTGCCCCCATTCTCAACATTGCTCATTGGTTTTGTTTAGAACTCTAAAGCCTAAATATTGCTAGGAAATTAGCTAGTCCATGCTCATGTCATCTTTGTCGTGTCAACCTTTTTAATTTGGCAAAGGTTTCGTCAAGCAAAGTAACGACTTCTATTAAATATGCGCCCAAAATTGTTATTTGGAGGAACATTTTGGTTTTTTCGGATAGTGTACTGTAATTTTGGGTCTACTTCTACCTCAGCTCCACCTACTATGATGATCCAGAACCTGTGTATCTTAGATTATGGTAATTGGGCCCTTTGAAAATTCATGATTTTCCCCATTATGGACACACTATTGTTTGGACTTAGACTATAAAGATTTGTTCATTTGGCAACATATCTATGATGGCTTCTACACGACGAAAGCATTGTATGCCCTTTTGATGTAAAAACCAAGTGATTCTTCATTTCTTACTTTCAAGCAGTTGAAGATGCTACTATATAGTTTATGGGATATGAATATGTTTTTGAAATGAAATATCTTAATGTGTAAGCTTATATGGAATGCTTCTCCAACAATCGACAACCATGGTGAGCCTCTAAATCACCTTTTTCCGCATATGAGGTCAAATCATTAGCAATGAAGCATTGGCAACTCAATAAGCCCCACTTTTAAAAAGAAAAATACAAACTCTGAAACTTTTGCATTGCAAGCACTCCCTACATGTACGGTTACGGAGGGGCACCTGAACATTGAAATTGCAATAGACTCACTTTGGTTGTTCTTATTACGAAGGGTGTCAACCCAACTTCGGCCTTAATTAACTTTCAACTCTATCAATATTCTCACAAAATGAAGACTTAGTAAAAGTCTTATGACTAAAGTTGCTCATACTTGTATCCAAGATGCTCATCTCCCATATGTCGACATGGGGATTTTTGATCATATATTGGTAACGATCCACCTATTTACAACAATATTATCCTTCATTTCGTAAGGAAAAATCACGATGGTGTCCTACGAAAAAGTGAATCCCTATCAATATATGCCTAAAACTTTCCCATCACATATATGGCGGAGTAATTCTCCTCCATGCCATTTTTTCAATGGAAAAAAAAAAGAAATTTATCAATCAGGGAAATTTCTTAATTCATTGGCGCAATTAATAACAAAACCACAAACCAAACCCTTCATTAATGTCCTCCATTGGTGTCTCAATAAAAATAATTTCTCCTCTAACTAGCCAATTGCATTTGCTTTCACATAAACCAACAAAAGTCATCAAAATCACATATTCCTTGATCCCTTGGCACAAAAATAACAAAACCCCACAAAAGCAAACCCTATAGCATTTCCGGTTTTCCCCTAAAGAGGAACAACATTATCAACAATGCTTCTAATACATGATTTAAAAAAATCTTTATTTACTACTCGTACAAATAATGAACTTACTAGATTATGGATTGACTGAGCATATACCGGTGATAATCACCTATTTAGGATGATATTATCCTTTATTTTAGAAGAGGAAATCACACTTGTATCCCAATCAAAGCAATTTCTCCTTGAATCAGCTTATTGCCTTTTTTTCCCCACAAAAACAACAAAGTTATCAAATTGAGAAATCCCTTGATCCCTTATCCCCTTGGCACAAAAATAACAAAACCGCACAAACAAAAGTACCAAACCCACCCAATTGAATGGACTCAACTGGCTAAGGTGGGAGGAGGTGAGATTCCTCTTGATCCCAGATTCAAACCCTCCAAGTGACAATTGTGAGAGGAATATTTGCTTGGAACATATGCCACTTGAACCAGAACCTTATTAGTACAGCTTACCTGGTGTGCGTAATTTATAGGTTGCATATTCCCACGTTTCAAAAAAAATAAAAAATAAAAAAATTACCAAACCCTTCCTAAGTTCCTAATAAAAAATACGGAGTAAAAAGAAGGTTCCAAACCCTTCCTATTAAAAATAAAATAAAATAAAAGAGTACTAAACCCTTCCATATTTGTACCTTCTAGAGTCTTCTCCCCAACTCCCTTCCCACTTCCGAACCCTCTAGACTCCCCCTAACCCAAACCCCAAACCCCCTCTTTATTCCCCCACCAATCCCAAACTCCCGACACAACTCAAACACAACTCAACTCAACTCAACTCAGCTCAAGTAGCCGACAACTCCCCGACAACTCCCCGACAACCCCCCGACACAACCCAATGGCGAAATTTGGCGAAGGAGACTCACGGTGGATAGTCCAAGACCGCCCAGACGGAACGAACGTCCACAACTGGCACTGGTCCGAAACAGACTGCCTGGAATACTCCCGAACCTTCCTAACCTCCTCCTTCTCCAACCTCCCTCTCCTAACCTCCCCCACCCTCTCCCTCACCGCCACCTCCCTCACCTCCCTCTCCGGCGAGGCCTACGTCAACATCCGCAAGGGGAAGATCATCCCCGGCTACGAACTCGCTCTCTCTCTCGCCCTCGCTGGGGAGGCCAAGACCCGGGAGGGGGACCCACTGTTGGAGATCACCGGTGTTGTCGAGATACCCTATCTCGCTGATGAGAATGCCGGGGAAGTGCCCGAGATGAGAATAAGTATTAATGATGATGGACCGGTCGGGAAGGCCATGAGGGAGGCCTTCTTGGAGACGGGGAAGCGGGTCGTTGTGGATAAAATTAAAGAGTATGAGGAAGCGATGAAACGTGGTGGGCCGTGTAAGGACGATATTGAGGCGAAAAAGGCGGTCACACCTGTCGCTAAGAGGGAGGTGAAGGGGGAGGTAAAGGAGGAGGGGAAGAAGGAGGAGGGGAAGAAGAAGGAGGTGAAGAAGAAGGAGGAGAAGGAGAGGAAGGGGTACAGGACGATTAAGTTAAGTGAGAAGTTTAGGTGTAGGAGTGCGGATTTGTACGAGATTATGTTGGATGAGAATAGGTGGAAGGGGTTTACGCAGAGTAATGCGAAGATTAGTAAGGAGGTTGGAGGGGAGATTAGTATTTTTGATGGGTCTGTGGTGGGGAGTAATGTGGAGTTGAAGGAGGGGAAGTCGATTGTTCAGAAGTGGCGGTTTGGGAGCTGGCCCGATGGGGTTTTCTCCACGGTATACTACTTTCGAGTTTTTGGTTCTTTATGGTGTTTTGTTTGGCGTGTTTTTTTTTTTTTTTTGTGTTATATTGAAAAGTTTTGATATTTGTTTGTTTGTTTGAGTTTGTTGTGATGTTTCGAATTGTGGTGCAGCTTGTTGCTTTGCATAGTATGATCATAATCTCGATTTTTTGGTTCTTTTGTGGTGTTTTGTTTGGCGTGTGTTTCGTTGGTGTTGAATTGTTTTTTGTATTATATTGAAAAGTTTGATCTTTGTTTTTCGATTGAGTTTGTTGTGATGTTTGGAATTGTTGTGCAACTTGTTGCTTTGCATAGTATGATCATGATCTCGATGAATTAGGATTTGTATTTTGTTGAAATGGGATTTCTTCAAAGTAATGTTTATCTTTTACTGCAAAGATTGATTCAGTTTGTTTTGTTTTTTGCTTAGGTATTTGTGTACTTGACTAGTCTGCAAAAGTACTTGTGATGTGCTATAGTGAATGTAGAAAGGTTTCATTAAGGATTTCGTATGCCAAGAAGTTCTAGCCTTTAGGAGGAATAATTTGCGTAGCGATTTGATAAAAGTTTGGAATCGTGGGTGCAACTTGTTGCTTTGCATAGTATGATCATAATCTAGTTGAATTAAGAAAGAATACATTGAGATGCTTTTTTTGCCAAAGTAATAGTGATGTGCAATAGCGAATGTAGAAAGGTTTTATTTTGGATTTCGTTTGCCAAGAAGTTCTAGCCTTTAGGAGGAAGAATATGTGTAGCTATTTGATGAAAGTTTAAAGGATTTGTTCAAGAAGAATTGATTCATTTCTGTGAATTGATTCTGTGTGTGATTGACATTTTCATTGGATTATGGTTTTGGTTGTGTAGGATTGTTGTTTGTGGTTTGTATTTGAAGTAATAGCAGACTTCACTTATAAAAGTTGAGAATTTCAGGCTTATGATGAGGTTTGAAGTGTTTTGTATGAAGAATGTAGAAAGGCTTAGATTAAGGAGAGGGTGGTGCTCATGATTTATGATATAGTTTATCTCTTGCAATGGTGAATTATTTGGTTGTTTGAATTCATTCTTGTTGCTTTGTGTTAAGGTAGTTGGTATTAGCTCCAATAAATTAGAATTTGCTGTGCTGGATAACTGCAGTTTTATTTTATAAAATTAGCAGACTTTGCATATGAGGGCTTAGATCAGTATATACTTCAGTATGCCCAAATTTTGTAAGAGAGCATTATATGCATCTTCTTCGGTAACGTTTTTCTTTTGTGTTCAAGTTTTAGAATTGTTTCGTGGTTTGGGTTTTTGTGAACTTTGGGATTATAGTAAACCTTGTTCGTTTGGACTTTGGAGGATGGTGTATAGTTCAATTGGATTAGAATACTTCACTCACTTTATCGGTTAGTGTCCAGTAAATGCTAGTATTTAGAAGTTAGTTCTAGTGTTGTGTATGGCTAAGTTAGAAGGATTATGATCAAGAAACCCTTTCATATGCTGGAAAGTTTTAACTTTTTGGGCATTCTTTTGTTGTCACTTTATCTTGAAGTCATTGCATATCCATCCAAGTGCTATTGCTAGCAAGTAACAACCACCATCATCTATGTGATATTCTTGTCTTCTACTGCGAAGTTATATTTGATGAGAATAGGTCGAAGAGACTTTCACAAAGTACCAATAAAATAAGGAAGTGGGAAGGGAGATTAGTATATTTGAGGGTAGGTGATGGAGTAATGTGGAGTTGAAGAAGGTAAGCTGTTTGTTCAGTAGTGGCGCTTTTGGCAGTTTGCCTGGTGGGTTTTCATTAATGATAATCTTGGATTTGACTGTGTAGTTTGGTTCTTTTTATAGTTAACTTTTGTTCTATTATTTGAAACTTTTGTGATGATTGGAATGGTGACGCAAATGATTGCATGGCATGGTGTGACTTTAGCTGGCATTGGATTAGAAATTTGTTGTCTAGTTTAGGATATTTGCTTTTGTGTTTGTATATATAATGTGCGTTATCGAAATGTTTGGGGGCAGGGGGGTGGATTTGAGCAGGTGGTGTAGAAGAGAGGAAGATTGGAATCTGGAGAAAGAGAGCCCAAAGTCAAAGAGTGAAGAGGAGACACTGGGTGGGAGTTTAGGAGTATATGTGTTATGCATTTTGTGGGTGGTAATCGGACGGAATAATGTCTTGTATTATGCATTTTGTGCGTAGTCAAATTGCTTAGGGTGGGGGGAGTGGATTTAAGCAGGTGGTGTAAAAGCAAGGAAGTGGCAAGTAGAGAAGGGAATCTGGTGTGGAGTTTAAGGGCATAGAAGTACTGTTGTGCATATGGTGCTGGTGATTGAACAGAATAATGTTTTGAACCAGCAAGGAAATCATGAAACTTGCTTGACAAATATCAACTTTAAAGTTGCTCTGTTGCTTAACGACAATCATTAAAACTAGTTTGTGTATAGTTGACTTCTGTCAAGAAATTTTAGGCTTCAGGATGTAGTTTCATTGTTGTGCATTGGGAGATCTAGAGAACTGCTTTATATATGCTTCAAAGCTTCAGTTTTTTAGGATGTAGTTTGTTCTTACTGGATCAAGTTCATATGTTGGTATTTTCTGTTTAAGTTTTGGTGGTTGTAGTGATTTTGGGTCTCCCATGACAGTGTTCAATTCTTTTATGGTTTTGTTATTTCATTGTTCAAAATTGTTGTTATATCTGGAATCGAAGTGAACTTGTTGCTTTGCACGTTGATGATACTTTCATTGGGATAGGGTAATTTTGCGTAGAATGATTATTTATGTGGTTATACTTTTATAATACTAGCTTGGTTTAGATGGGAGGTTAAGGCCTCGATTTTTTTTTTACTTTTAGGAGGAAGTTGTAGTGTCTGGCATGGAGAATGTAGAAAGGTTTAGATAAAGGAATCCTTGTGTATGCCGAAAGTATGTAGCTTGTAGGACGAGGACAGAGTGTGTTCATTTTCTTTTCTTTTTCAATTATTTTGTGGTGAGTTATTTGATTGTTTAGTTTGTTATTGTTGTTTTGGAAGATTGGATGGTAGCTCCATTGAATTAGAATTCATAGTGTAGGATAATTGCTTGTGGCTGTATTTTATGATATACTTGCGGACTTCGCATAGGTTAATCTATTAGCTATGGATGGCAGAGATGATATTTCTTAGGTTGTTGGCTATTAAGCTGTTTTATAAGATCTCCTTTCAGTTGAATTTCGTGGATTTTGTATATCAGGTTTGTGTTAAAACTGGAAGGGCTTTAGTGAAATTGGTATGTCAAAAAGTTCAGCCCTATCGAGAAAGAGTTTGTTGCCAAGAGTGGGACTTATTTTATGGGCAGGTGTTAGATGAGTGAATGGTGTGGTTTCGGGGAGACATAAAGTTGTTTTTGGGTAAATTTTGGTTCTTTGGAGTGTTATGAAGTGTATTGCCTACTGGAAAAATGTTAACACAATCATGGGACTCTGTGTTCAAAAAAGCGCTTTGAGTTAGGTGAGGCGTGATAGGTTCCTTGAGGTTGCTCTGGCGCGAATGCCTCAAGGTGAGGTGAGAGTCGGTGTGAAGTGGTCTCTTCATGTACACCAGTCCAAATACCGATGAAAATCCCAAAAATCGTGGGCATGGGTTCTCCTCCTCCTTTCTTCTTCTTCAAACTTGTTTCAGTTGTTTTTCTGGTCTCCTCTTTTCTGTTCTCTTTCTTTTGATTTTCGATTTTGGTTCTTTCTATGGCTTCAGTCCCCTCTGTTTTCAAGAGGTTGAAAAAGTTGAGAAGCACAAGTTCCAAGAGCTCTGGAAGCCACTGTATAGTGTTTGTTTCATTTATAAATAAAAATTATAAGAAGCGAGGTTGGCTAGTAAAAAGGGTTTGAGTAACCTGTTTACCTTTCAAAAGAAAAGGGCAAAGAAAAAATTTCAGAGATGATTGTAATTTTATTTATAGAGAGCAATTTTTATAAATTGTACAATATTCAGAAATTGATTAACGAATTAACCGTCATGATGTGCTTCTCTTCACACGCCTTGGACCTATTGCTTCGCTCCTCCTCACGCCTTCTAAAACCAAGTGGTTAGTGCCACATTGATAATGTAGTTCCTTAACAAGCATTAGCTCTTTGTGAAAAGGAGGTGATCTAGCCACACCTATGCTATGTAGTATATTATAGGCCTTTATAGAGCAAATCTGGAATGGAGATATGTACTTAGGACTTACATTTGGCACTGAAGGGAATTGTACTACTTGCTTGGTACAAATTATTGTTTGGAGTTTCTGTTTCCTTATAAGTATCTAGGTTTAAGGAATTTCCGTAGGTTTGTACAATCTCTTTTTTTTTTTTATGTGAAAATTTTGGTAGTTGGGCGAGCACAACAGGAATTCAGCATTCTCGATGCCAAATTCATGCATGGAACTTTTAAACCTGAAGCAGTACTTGTTGAGTGACTAGACGCATTGGGACGGGTTTGTAGACACTGATTGGAATGGGAATGTCTTGTAAAAGAGGATCCGAAGGGCTGGGGCAAGTTCTATTGTTTCATAGATTGGTCTGAGTGTAAACTAACACTACAAAGCTTGGTTTTTCATGTGCTGTCTTTTGCATCCCTTTTTTTCGGGTTAGCATGTGGTGGGTTATTTATTGATTTGGTTTGAAAGGAGCTCTTAAAGTCATAGATGAGAATCAAACCCCCAACCACTTCAGCTATTTTTTGTCCTCTATAGTGGATAAATTTGTCCTGTAACTTTGTTATGAAATTCCGAGTAATAATTCAATTTGTTTATTTTAAAATTCATAAGATAATATCATTGAATTAGATTTTGTTGTCTAGAATAAGTGTTCATGCAGTTGCATTAGATTCTTACATATGGGTCTATGGTCAAGATTCTGTACTCTTTGAAGCTCTAGTGCTGTACATTTAAAGTACAACTTGTTGCTTTTGTGAGGCTAGTGGTAGTTTCGTTGAAGTAGAGTTTTTGGTCCATTATCACTGCCTATGCAGTAGTTTTATTCGAGGAGACTTAACACAGTAATTTTGCTTGATGAAATTTTAGTGATTGGGAGATGATTCAGTGTTGGGCATGCAGGAATCAAGAGGAGTCTTTCATATTCTGGGCCTTTACTTGGTGTGAGATTGAAGCATTTGATCTGATCAATAGAATTCGTTGCTCTATTTGTTTTTATAGAATTGTAGTGCAATATGCTGCTTTTGGAGGAAACTCTGTGGAACATTGAGCTTGGGGGGAGTTGACAAAGCTTAGTTTGGGAATATTACATTGTGAATATTACTTTTGTTTTAGTCGTCTTGTCTGTTGATGTGTTCTATGCTTTCGGTCGCCCAAATTATTTGATGATGTTTGGAATTTTAGCTAAACTCATTGCTTTAAACTCATTTAGATTGAGAGTTCCTGGTATTAGGCTGGATTGGTTCATTTAAATATGTTTGTGGTGTTTGGTACTGTAGTTTAGCTTATAACTTGTTACCTAGGATAGGTAAGACCTATTCCTTGATGAACTATTATTTCTATAACCGGTATTTACAGTACTCATGGAACTCCTGTTTCAATTTTGATGGAGATGCATATTTATTGTACCATTTGCTTTGAGACTTGAGACAGAGGAATCTGGAAGGAGCTTAGTGAAATTATTTGCTGTTGAGGGATACGAATACCTTTAACCCCTGGTAGAAATGTTTCCGGTTGAGGGGTACGAATACTCAGCTAAAAGTGTTGCAATGGGTGTGCTGTATATACTAAGCCTGTGTAGGCAGTTGGTGGAGTGGGTGAATGTTAGAGGGCTGTTTGCTTCTTTCTATTTATTAAATTTGATTCATTAGTGGAGCGAAGAGGTTGTTCGTGCCTTGTCTATGTTAAGCCCAAGGAACTAGATCCTGTTTCCAGCCTGGGCTGATAGCTGATTTTACCAGCGTGTTTTAATGATAATGATGTAGCTAGTTTATGTTATGGCCAAAGAACTAGATCCTGTATTGGCTGGGCTTGTTCTTTTTGTTGGTTAACTAATATGACCAGCGTGTTCTAATGATTAATGGTGTATGTTCAGGTGAAACTGACATTTGAGGAGCCGGAACCTGGTGTCACCGTTGTTAAGCTGGTTCAGACTGATGTTCCTGAGGAAGACAGGTAAGTTGTACTTTTATGCAGTCTTTGTTTCTGTGATGGTAAGTATTATTTTTTTCGCAATTTTAAACTTACTTATGATGTGTATTTGATCTGCTACAGATATGGTAATGAAACTGTGGTGGAGAACACAGAGAGAGGCTGGCGAGATCTTATCTTCCAAAGGATTCGTGCTATCTTTGGATTTGGGCTTTGAAGCGCCTATAAGAGTACTTTTCTGGTGCTTTTTTTGTTTTCACAAGTGTGACATTGTCATCAATTGATATTCCCCATGATGTTAGCCATGAATGTTATTTGTTGAAGTGGCTGAACTATTTATCATATGGCTATTCAAATCTTTGGACGACTCTAAGGATCTGCTTGTCTCCACTCCTGTAATCTTCTGGAAAAACAATGGTTATCTGTAACTGGAATTCTGGGAGTTAAATTTAAGGCCGTCCTCTCTCCTAGTTGTTGCTAGCTCTATGGTTACAACTTACAAGTATCACATGATCTGATACTAATATAACTGGCTTCGTGTCCCAAACCAAGTCTTTGTTTTCCCAGAATGCGGATGTGGAGTGTTATTGTCAGTCCTTAGTAGGATAGATCTGGATATTTCTATTTCTATGCCTTGGCTCTTTATCAAGCAAGGCTAAGGAGTCGTTTCAGATTGCATATTGATCGATGTAGCGGCAGTAGTTCTGTTGCCGATTTTTGTGGTTTTACTAGTTGAATAATTAGTTTCCATATTTGTGTTTCAGTAGGTAGCTTATCAAACTAAAAATAAAAATAAAAAGAGCATGTAGATAACTAAAAAGTGACTCAATGGAGAATCGCTTAGCATAATGGAAGGTATTAAAGGGAAAGATAAATAAAATTTACCCAACAATTGGGAGACATCACATAATTGAAAGGATCATTAGTCCTTACAAATTTGGACCAAAAGCACAGCAAACAAAACAATGTCTAGCATACGCAAACCAACCAATTCAGCAAGAAATTTCTGCAGCAGTACAGATAGACGTCATAAGAGCTTCAAAAGAAACGGGAGGATTTCGTGAAACCGCAGTTGAGCATGTTGGTTTTGGTCGGGGACCCCGGTATACTGTTTGCGCCAAGAAAGCATATAGATTTTGTGAAACCGTAGTACTAGCTGCAAAAGTTTAAGACGCGACCTGGCAGGCACACCAAATCGTCACAACAACCGTCAAGAAAGCATTGCGTTCTATGCATGGTTGTGCTTTCATTATCCAGTTTTGCGCTGCCAAAATTTTGAGATACTACAATGTAAGTGGAGTTTTCGTCATCATCATTGTTAATTTTGCGGTGGGGGTGTTGTTGTTAGTGTTATGTATAACAATGAAGCATAGGGATATGAGTACTATTTGGGTTAGATGGTATCATTATAAATCACATAAATGTATGAGCTTTTAAGATAAAAGTGAGTTTAAGTTTGAACTACTTTCATTGTTTACACATCACATGTGGATTGGTGGATTTCTCATGATAGTGCTCTTACTAAATATTAAGGACAAGCACGAGGGGTTTAGTAAAGTGTTGCGTATCAGTACTGAAACCATTTAAACGTGCCTAGTCAACTATCAACTGTTTGATGAAATATATTTTCCTACTTCAACTCACCTCTTAGATTTTTCTAGTCCGTTCATTAACAATCGTAAGTCACGTGTATAGTTAATCAGTCATTTGAAACTGCAGTACATCCTCTATCATTGCCAGATGTAGCTGATTTGCTGCCATGTCCTTGATCACTCTCCTTGCGCGCAAAAACGTTGATACTCTGGAAGATTTAAAAGGAATCCTTAGGAAAAGAAAATATACAGAGAGATATTTTACATTGGATTGTGCTTCATCTTCTGTTTTTCTGGAGGCTGGACAATGATGTATGTAATACATGTGTTATATATAGTCAAAATAGATCAGGATGTTTTAAATTTAGATGCCAAATTCATACACGGAACACTTAAACCTGATGTACTGCTCGCTGAGTGATTAGACACATTGGGACGAGTTTGTAGACACGGATAAAAAGGGAAATCATCGTAAAAGAGGTTCCGAAGGGCTAGGCAAGAACTTCACAGATTGGTCTGAAATTTTAAACTAACACTGCAAAGCTTGGCTCATCCTGTTGTGTCTTTTGCTTACCTTTTTTAGGGGGGCAGGGGTGGGAGGTGGGTTTAGCATATGATGGAGTATTTTTTGATTTGGTTTGGTTTGAAGGAGCGCACAAAGTCGTAGAGGAGAATTAAATCGCCAACCGCATGATATCTTTGGGATTAAGGAGCTCTAACCACTTCAGTTTATTATCTATCCGTTGTCCTCTATGGTCGATAATTTTGCTCTTTAACTTTGTTATGAATTTTCAGTTCTAAAGCAATTAGTTTCTTTGAAAATTCATAAGATAAATTCATTGGATTAGAATTTGTTGTCTAGAATAAGTGCAGTACTGCAGTTGCATCAATCATAGCAGATTTTACACATAGGTCCATTGTCATGTAATTGCACGCTTTGGAGCTGCAGTGCTATACACTTGAAGTAGAACTTGTTGCTTAATTTGGCGAGGCGCACTGAAGTAGAATTTTTGGTCCATGATGTGAGGTTGAAGCATTTGTTCTGATGACTTTAATTTGTCGAGGCGAGTGGTAGTTTCACTGAACTTGTTGCTTGATATGGTGTGTGGTTGAATAATTTGTTCTGATGAATTAATCTCTTGCTCTTCTTATTAATAGAACTGGACCGCTATTTGCTGCTTAAGTGCCTTGGAGGAAACTCTTTAGAGTATTGAGCTTGGGGAATCTTTCTTTCTGTGAATATAACTTACTTATTAGTTGTATTGTCTGTTGATGTCTGCTATACTTCTGGTCTTTCAAATTGTTTGCTTATGCTCTGAATTATAGCTCAACTCATTGCTCTAAACTCATCTAGATGGAGAGCTCCTGTGGTGGGAGAGGTCGTTTAAGTTTTTGTTGCCTGGGATTGGTGCTCTCTGCTAAAACATATTCTTTGACGAATAACGCATTGATAAAGCAAATATCGTCAATTTACAACATATCGGTTCTATGGTGTAGTGGTTAGCACTCTGGACTTTGAATCCAGCGACCTGGGTTCGACTCCCGGTAGGACCTTTATGTTTTTAGTTTTTTCTTTAAAAACATTGCGCGGTATTTTCTTATTTACCTGTACGTCGTCTGTACTCTGTACGTAAAAAGTACAAAACAATAAAAACCGTCGCCTGAGAGATTCGAACTCTCGCGGGGAAACCCCATGTACTTAGCAGGCACACGCCTTAACCACTCGGCCAAAGCGACTTATGTGTTATATAAAGCAAAAGTTACTATCTTATTTGCAAGACCTATTTTTTGAATAATTATCGGGTAATCTAGCCCTCTTAAAGCAATTCTTATATTGTGGACCCATGTCCACTATTTCAGGTGGACTCTCACCTTTTAAAGGGATAAAAATAGGAGATACAAAATCTCAAAATAAAAAACTACCAAAAATATTCCTTTTTTACCCCACTTTATTACTAAAGGGTCCACCTTTTAACATGGACAGGGGTCCATATTATAATTTGCGCTCTTAAACTGCAAATATTTATTTGGCAATTTCTGCAAAATGAGATTTTCAGGAAATTCTGGGTGAATATTAGGATTTTCATGTTTTTTGGGGGGATTTTCAAGAATGTTTTCGGATTTCATGATTATTTTTGAGAGTTTTTTTTGTACTTTTGGGAATTTTCATGAATACTTTCAGATTTTCACTATGTCTTATTTTCATCTTGAATTTTTATGGGTTTTTGGGTAGTTTATTTGATTTTTTTTATTTTTAATATTTTTTTGGATAAAAGACTTTTAAAACTTTTGGCTGATTTTTTGGATTTTTTTACATCACAAATACCCCCATCTACCGTGCTTAAAATTATTTGGCCATTATTTAAAAAAAATTTGTAACCCTTTAATTTCTGAAATCAATCTACAACCATTAGGATGTTTTCTACCCTAACTTTTCAACATTTATTGATGCACAACACTGTCACGTTAGTAAAAACATTATGCCCAAAGAGACTAGGAGTTTACCAAATATGGATTAAGTACTGACCTGAGGTCACCATAAATGGAATGGAAAAAATTGAGATCACAAGGTGTGCAATACGCTTAACCTCATGACACCTTTCATAAAAATTATAATTAATTAATATCTATATATAAGCTAAGCATTTTTAGGGAGCATAGGAAGCGCCATGTAGGACGTAATTTTCTCGTGAGAGCCCACATTATGTAAAGTACATCTTTAACATTTCTATCATTTTGAGAAAGATAAAGAAAAGATAAATAAAGTTTAACTAACTAATGATAGAGCCTCATTTCCACTTATCATTTTCAATAAAAGAGCCTCATTTCTTTGAAATACACGTAAATGATAGATTTAACTAACTAATGATTGATGTTTATGAAATGGACAAATTAGCTTAAGATAAGGAACTAAATGCATAATGGTGAAAAAGACGGAGTAGTTAGCTTAAAAGTTAAGATAGAATAGTCATCTATCTTTTGAAAAGATGATAACCTTCCTGGGAGAGATAATGCAATGAGACAGAGAATCATTTGGTTTTGTACGCTTACATACAACTAATAAGTATATATATTCATTTTGGTTTGTTTAACCCTCATCGGCACCCCCTTTCAAATGAAGCTGCTTATCCCAAAGTATCAATGGTCCTCATGGAAATAAGTGTATCAATGTTAGCCTGATTGGCTACCTTCTAAAGTCACTTTTCATTTACAAAGTTAATTTACCTCCCTTATACGAAATATAATCTCTAGACCTATGCATCGCATGGGCTTCAAGACTAGTAAATAATATATTAAAGAAAAGAACTAGCTCCAGTGGTTAGAGCTATCTTACCCAATCATGAGATTGGAGCTTCGATTCTTATCTGCGTCGTTGTGAACTCATTTCAGAACAAAAATAATAATAAACAATATGTTAATTATATAAATAAAAAATTTTAATAATGTGTTATCACGGATTTTGACGTGAACCCGACTTGTGTACACCCAATCCATACTCCAACCGAAGCTAAACTTATTATATACAAACCTGTATACATTTGATTCATATTCGACCCGACTCATTCGAGAAGGAATTTACAGGCCCACTTTTGAAATTGCGAATGAAATGTTACGGGCCATGATAGCAACTGGGCCTGTTAGTTGTACATGTGCCCATGATTGGCAAATCTCATCATGGAATATCAAGATGTTAAATGAGAAATTATTGGGCCAGGTTGTTAGAGAAGAGGTTCACATATAGTAGGACACAACTACACAAGACATTGGCAAAGATTGGAGTCTGAGATATGGTAACTTATTAACGCGTACTACTACGAAGTACAACGTTAAACCGCCATAAACTACACGGTTCTCTCTAAAAAAAAAAAAAAAAACTACGTTATTATACTCTCTTCCTATATAACAAGACGGACAGAGCTCACCTCATATTACAAACCCTCTGCAATTTTCGCTTCGCCTCCTCTACTAAAAGTCTCATACATCATCAAACACTACACAACCTTACCTACATAATTATGACTACCTTTCTCCCTTCTCTTGATGCTTTCATTCATGTGACGAATGGACGCATTAGGGACAACTACAATTGTGAGCCATTATTGCGATCATGCATCGATGATCTTGATCAACAAGTAATACCCGAAGAAGATGAAAACTTTGGTGTTTTGAATGATTCTGCCCCAGAAGAAGACCCTTTGGATGTTTTGACTCGTATGTTGGACGAAAGTGATAGAGACAACTTGGGTTACAAGTATGAGCATGTATGCACTGATGATGAGATCATGCCCTTATATCATCCTGGTCTCTCCTATATTTCTCTGGGTGAACATGATTCAGTCCCTTCTGTTGGTCCGAGTGAATCTTTCGTAAACATTGATGATGAGTGTGAGTCCCATTATGGTGATGATTCTGATCAAGAAGTTGAGGATTTGGATGCTTATCTTCAAGGATTACATGAAGATAACCTAAGCAATAATGGCTTTGATCATGAAGGTGATCTTTCTGATGCTTCTCATCAAAAATTGGATGAACGCGTTGATGATTTCATACCGCTAGAGCCTGAGTCCGCTATCTCTTATGATTCCATGTCCGTTAACATTAATGACAATTCCGTGCAAGTACGAATAAAAGAAGACGCTGTCATTCTTATCGATGATAACATCGAGCAAGACTTCATTCCCCTTGAGAGTTCTTCCCTCTCTGAGTATGATACTCTTAGTAGAAATTTTATTCCTTCATATGAATCTGGTGGTGAGTATGAAGCTGAGTACGATTATGATGGTCATTCTGAGGATTCGTTGTCGGCATATTCGGAGTCCTCTGTGACTTCACCATACTACTATGATGATGGGTCTGACAATGATAAGCAGCATGTTGAGAAGAGAAAGTTGTGTGCTGGATCAACTGAAGAGGACTTGAAGTGGAGTGTGGCTAAAAGGATGAAGAGTTGAAGACGGTTTAGTACTAGTATAGTAGTATGTAATGGTTATGGTCGAGCTTTTGTTTATTCTGCTCTTTTTAGTCTGATCTTACATGGCCAACATTGGTGATATTGGCCTCATCGAGAACCTGTTTCAAGAAGACTATGTACTGATCGATAATGTTGTTACTTTGATTAAAAAAATAAAAAAATAATGTTGTTACTTTTGTATATCAATGCAGTGTTATAATTCCTCTTCATTCTGGTTTTTATGTTTTAATCCTGCTTTCCCATTTTCCTGTCTAGTTTTTTCAATTGTGAATAATCTCCTTGCTACGTAAGTTATGATACCTTCCAGGTCCATATCCTCTTTATTTGGCTTAACCTGTAACCTTGCCTGAACATGTTCAGAGTGTAATTTAAGCTTTTCATGGATTAAATTTCATAACTGAGTATTTGGAAAAATCCTACTACGATATGCTGTCACTGTACTCACTGATGCTGTCGGTCATCTATGCTTTTCATCCTTTGCTGTTTTTTCAGAAGGGAACACTAGTAGCTCTGTCAACTTCACTAACTGGGGATAAATTAATGAAGTAAAATATAGTTGTCATCTTAAATTTCACCAATGCCGTCCTTGCAACAGCCTTAGACATCGGTTTACCTGCTTCTGAGGAAGGTCATTAACAGATTGCCAAAATCGGCACCTTCAATGATGGCTCCGGCAAGGTCACTTCGAGTAAGGACTGATCTTGCAAGGGCGGCATTGGTGAGATTTGCTTCATTTAGTGCGCGCCTGCATTAAGGGGACAATATGTTGGATTACTAAGCGACAAGATTTTTTTCCGATTTTTCAACACCAATCCACCAATTGAAATCAGACTTAGAATTCTTTTTGCTTGATACAAGAAAGTATATTGACATGTAATGACTAGGAACGTACGGAGTATTAGATTTGTTGTCAACTGTAACATATTTGCTTTGACAGGATTTCTGAAACAGAAATGATAACAGAACATAACAGAATTGAATGTATTATTTCTAGGTAGGCTAATTGTGAAAATCCCTTGAATTCTCAAGCAAACATTCTTCAATGTGATACTCCTATCAAAAAAATTGCTCTTATCATTCGATCCATCAGTGTGTCGCTCAAATCAGCACCTGGGAAACGGGAGAAGCTTATTTAGATTCTACTTACTGACTATTGGTTAAGTCAACATTAAACTGAGGGGCAATAGAACAAGCATTGCCAAAATGTAACAAATTAGCCAATGAAGGTCCATAGCCGCAAAGAAGCATTATACTGTATATATTCTATTATCATACCTAAGATGAATCAGCTACTTAAGTTGGCATTTTCAAAATTATGGCATTTCAGTTATCAGTTGAACGACCAAAACATTAGAACTTTAATGCAAAGGGAAGTTAGAACTTAGAAGGTATCATGATTTTTTTTTTTCAATCTTGAGGTAAATTATACCACTGAAATTAGCTTTGTAAGCAACAGCTTTCTCAAGGTATGCACCATTGAATGTTGATCCACTAAAGTCCGATTCTCTCATATCTGCTGATGTGATATTCGCCCTTCTGCAAAATTATGAGACAACCATGATTACATACTTCTACAATTGTTTCGTACTGTAGTTTGCAAGCATTGAACTCTCTACATTACAATCCAAGGCGAGTGGCAGGGATCCTTAAAAATGGAATTAAACGGTGTAGCAATGACCATTTTACAATATCTCACAGTACTAGAATTATTTAGACCAAACCATATTATTGAGGTATACAAATTTTCTACCAAAAATTTTCATTGACATGTACTGCTTTCCTGCATCAAGAGGAAAATAGTATATTATTATGCAAACCCTCCTGTATTATGAGTTAGTTTGTACAATATATATGATCAGAGTGGCAGTAGCAGACTTTAAATCAGCAGAACCAAATTGGGAAGCAGAGCCGATCCCGAATTCGCCGCGCTGTTCAGCTTCAAATTTGTTCAAGTCAGCCAAGGCAGCGAAGCTAGTGCTGAAGCTCACAACTGCAGCAACTACCAAGGCTGCAGAAACCAATGCCCTTTACGTTTTTGACTCTGCATTAAAAAAAGAATCAAGTAACTTTTATCAATTTGGCCTATTATTTAGCAAATTTAATCGAGTCTTCCCATATTAATGTGAGATAAATAGGGCCTGTGTTTTTTTGTCCTACGCACCACTAATCCAAAACAACCACCAAGCCCATTATCTATCCCCGCTCCCAAAATAAAAATAGAAAATCACACATGACTTACTCCGTAAGTCCGTATGCCACTCGAGGCTGATTCTGTTTGCAGGAGACTAAAGAAACACAAATGTGCTAATTGAAACATTCATTACATTCTTCACACCCTCCTTGATCCGAATCACATTAGATTAAACCAATCATAATCACCCGACTAACTACCCGGATTGCTGACGTGTTAATAAAATTCGTTATTCGTTACTACATCTTCCTTTACTTTCCCGCCAAACTAATTACCGAACTTCACCCTATATATACCCTCTTGCCCTCTCTTCATTAATCACACCATTTTCTCACATAATTCACCTGTCTTAATTCTTTCGTACCAATCGCATATTCTTTTGGTAAAAATTCCCATCCTTTCCTTTCTCTAAAATAAAATTCTTACATTACGTACATTACGTTAGTACTAGTGCATATACGTAGTCTAGTGTTCCTTGTTCATGATTAATTGACTAATGGTGCATTTTTATGTCTTTGTAATTCGCAGAAGAAGTACAGTTCTTGAATCTTTCAACTGAAGAAAATGGCACGTACAAAGCAAACTGCTCGTAAATCCACTGGTGGTAAGGCCCCAAGGATGCAGGTCGCTTTTAAGGTAGTTCATCGTAAATTTTCTTTAATTTGTTCGTAGTTCATGCATGCGAATTCATCCTAATTTGTCACTAATTAATGTCTTCTTTTGTTTCTTTTATGAAGGCTGCTCGTAAGTCTACTGCAGCAGCTACTGGCGGAGTCAAGAAACCCCATCGTTACCGGCCCGGAACCGTCGCACTCCGGTAAATCCTTTATATCTCCGACTGATTAGTACTTTCTGTAATATTTTTCATCAAGAAAAAGTTATCAATATTTACTGTATTCTCATGCATGTAATATTGTCATATGATCAGTGAAATTCGCAAGTACCAGAAGAGCACTGAGCTGTTGATCCGCAAGCTGCCCTTCCAGCGTTTGGTTCGTGAAATTGCCCAGGACTTTAAGGTGATCAATCTTTCTCTATAATGGTGTTACTAAATTTTCTTGGTTTATAAATTCTAGAACTATTAGTTTCTGGAACTTTATATCTAATTAGGGTTGTTTTATGAATGTGTAAATGATGGCAGAGTGATCTGAGGTTCCAGAGTCACGCAGTCATGGCACTGCAGGAGGCAGCGGAGGTGTACCTTGTGAGTCTGTTTGAGGACACCAACTTGTGCGCGCTTCATGCTAAGAGGGTGACCATCATGCCCAAGGACATCCAGTTGGCTCGTCGTATTCGTGGCGAGCGTGCTTGAGGAGATCAGGAGGATCAAGAACTCGATGATGATGAAGATTTAGGGTTTAATAGTTGTTAGTAGTGGTATTGGTAGACATCAGAGTTTAGAGTACGCTTAGACAGGGTATATAGTCATTCAGACTTGGTTTTGTTACTATCTTGATACTTGATACTTCGGAGATTAATAATTGGTGTTTACGAGGAATTTTCTGTAGTAATGTGAATTTGATTTGAGCTGATGAATAAAAGTTTAGTTTTAATTCAATCCTCTTTTGTTTTGCATGTTTAATTTGTTTCTGCATTGCTGCTGAGTATTGTTAATTTTATGCATGCGGTTGAATTATATTGTTTTTGAATGAATGGAAATTTCTCTGCTCAGAATTGTAGTCTTGGTTGTTTAATTTGGCAATTGTCAATAAAATGCTCAATTACTTTTTTCTTGGTGATGCGTTTTTCCGAACTGGGGTGATCGAAAGCATCCCAGATTAATGTGGTTGGTTATGGCAAATTTATTGGCTATTTCATAGACTGCTAGTTTATCGCACTGTGAAAGTGCGAAATGGGAGTTCTGATGTTGCTATTGTTGATTATTGATGCAGTTAATGAACTAGGTAGATTTTTGTTATTAGAAGTTTGTGAAGTTTGTTAGAATTGGTTATGCTGACTTGGCAAACCTGTAAGGTAGTTATAAATATAGTTGGAGGGAAAGTTTGTAAGGTTAATTTGTTACTTATCAGGATAATTTGGCAAACCTGTAAATAGTGTCAAATTTATGGGGTTGAATTGGTACTGAATGAATGGAGATTTCTCTGCTTAGAATTATGGTCTTGGTTGGTTTTTCAATTATCATGGTATGCTCAATCACTTTTTGTCTTGGTGATATGTTTTTCCAAATTGAGATGATCTGATAACATCCCAGATCATACGTTGATGTGGTTGGTTATTAAAAACTTATTCTTATTGGCTATTTCACAGATGACTAGTTTATCTTAGTATGAATATGCGACATATGAATTTTGATGTTGGTTTTGTGGATTAGTATATAGTGATGCAGCTGATGAACAAGATAGATTCTTGTTATTAAAAGTTTGTTAAGTTTGTTAGAAGTGGTTATGCTGACTTGGCAAATCTGTTAGATGGTTAGAACTTAGAAATGTGGTTGGAGGGAAAGTTTGTTACTGAGAATTATTTTGCAAACCTGTTAGGTAGTTAAAAATATGGTTGGAGGGAAAGTTTGTTACTAAGAATTATTTGGCAAACTGTATAAATACAGACAGAGTTGTAAACTGATTATCATCAATTATAATATACAAGTTCTCCCAATCTTTCTCTTTCTTTTCTTTCCATTTTTTCTTCCAATTTTTATTTCTTGAAAGATCAAGTTCTGAGTTAATCTCAGAATTCCTGAGTTGTTCATGTAGATTCTGAACTGTTCATATAAGTTCCTAATCTATGTCAATTACTGATCTACTGGTATTGTTTGTGTATTATATAATCATTGGCGCTGATGGTATTGGTATATGATCATTGGTACAGTAATAGATTGTGACAGCAGTTGCATGTAGTATATATGAGTGTAGAGTATGATCATTAGCAGAGACTCCCAGTATTTCCTATGTATATGGTAGAGACTTCGGGACACACCAATAATAGCAGTCCGAAGCTATTTCATTCTGATAATTTTCTGTTCATGTTGGTATTGACAACTGCGCGAGTAGATTGATAATTATTTGAGCAATAAAGCTGTTCGAGCAATTGAGCCAAGCAACTGATGATCGCTACGTTTCTTCTTCGTACATAATCATGTTCTCTTGAGCAGGGCGAACCTCATCTTTGTGGATTGCAGTCTATAATCGTGGGCTGACAGCAGCAAACTGGTCTATGAGTAGCTACGGTGTGTTCAGGGTCACTTTTTCTGAGTACGGTTTACAATTCTGATCCAGATTTTACCCAAGGTTGGCCAGGAGTAGGCATATAGTTAGACTTTTAGCCATTTTAACTATTAAGGTTTGATATCATTAACTAGTAGCTCTGTTCGGCACCAATTGGTATCAACGAACAATAATATGAGCCATATAGGATCACAAAAATCGTATTTGATAAAATAATGATCATGTTATGAAATCACACAATCTAATGACCCTCTATTTAAACAGAATTTCAATTCAATATGAAACGTCTATTGGTCCAATATTTTAGAAGACAATGATCTAACTCGACATACTCCCTAACAAGAATTGCTAATCACGGCGAATTGGTTAAAAGAACCATTTACAGACTCAACAGAAGCTAATGGGGTGAATTAGGGGCTTAATCATATTATAATTATTTATGGTTCAATCTATAGTGGCAAGACAATGATCAAGATCAATCATGATGGTTCAGTTATCAATTCCAGTGACTTATTCTCTCAAATCATGACGGCTTTGTCCTTAAGGCTACTCCTTTAACATTAGTTGTACCCCTCTTGTAATTGCTGAAGCAGTTGCTTCAAGAAATGGCGTTTTGATTGCTAAAAAATTCGGTCACTATTGTCACTGAATTGAAGTTAATAACTTGGTAGTTACCAAGGCTTTTTTGGGCAAGTTTGATACTCCGATCCTTGTCAATTCAATCTTATTATTCGCAAAGTAAAGATATGTTGCTCCAATATTTCTCCTATTATCATGTTCAACATGTTCTCCGAAAAGCTAACCCCGTAGCATCAGATTGGCTGTCAGATATGAGCTACTAATTTTCTTCATCCACTTCGATTAATGTGTTTCAGTGCTGCAGGTGTTGGTGAAGGGTCACTTGGGAGATTGGTATGCTTATTAAGGATCCTTATCCTTCCATTTCTAATAATTATCTTGGGAGTCAGAACTCCCAGTAGAATCTGGTAGTGGGGGTTTCTTTGTTATCTTTGCTGGAATATGAATTTAGTAATATATCCATACTATTTTTGGCTACTGTTCAGCTTTTATGCCTTGCATGTTTAAAATCTAAGCTCGCAGTGAAGATGACTCTGATTTTGATCTTGCTTTGCGTGTTTTGCTTACTAGCTGTAGTACTTATATTCTATCGTTGTGTTTTCAAGTTTCTTGTCGCTGTTTCTGAAATGATAACTGAGAAGCTAGACATTGTATTTTTCTAAATTTTGACTTAGGAGACTAGACAAAACTCTCACGCCACCGTAGGACAATCATGCAACAAGAAGATACATTGTTGGCACCATCAGAAAACCACCACCATCATGCAGCACAGCAGCTGGAAGCTACAATGAAGGCACCTTTTCTAAACTTCTGCAGTGTGTGCCGGCCACTCCCTTTTCTGTCGTTTATGCATTTGACACAAGAATATTTCTCTAAATTTAAGGTACGTTTTTTCTGTCCACTCTGCATGCGTCAAGAAAGAGGCTGCTCATAGGCATAAACATAGGCTATACTTTAGAATGGGGGCACAAATAATTAGCAAATTTGAGAGGTGCAGTTGCTGCCAATGTCTTTATAAGTCCGCTAACATTATTGTAGCACTTCACAGCAACATTCACGACTGAGTTTTCCCACTCACTTGCACTCACCAAATTGCTGCATTGAATCTTCTGTTTTCTTCCACGCTACTAATTATGGCCGAAGTGATAATTTTACAGATTGCAAAATCCATCTTAAAAAAACTAGCTTCCTTCACTGGTGACCGTGTTTTGGACCATGTTGCACGAGAGATCAAAGCTGCCAGATCAGCCAAAAAGGATCCCAAGGTCATAGAGGACAAGCTCACCGCCATCTGTGCTGTGCTCCAAGATGCAGACTAGAAACAGTACAGTAGCGAAGCCATCAAAGTTTGGCTAAGAGATCTCAAGAGTGTTGTTTATGATATAGACGACCTCTTGGATGAAGTGGCTTATGATGCATTGCTACGAGGAGTCAATGAAGGTCATGTGCTCCTCCACCTCAGGTACTATGTTTCCAGCTCAAATCCCCTTGTTTCACGCATCCATTTTAGCCGCAATATAAAAGCCTTGCGAGAAAGACTAGCAGAAATTGAAGGTAATAAGAATGAATTTAATTTGACCAAGAGCCCAGTTGAAGCCCCAACTGTGCAAAGGGACCTTTTCTATGATTGTGCCTACATGGATAGAACTATCGTTGGGAGAGATGAGGCTAAGGATGAAGTGATCCATAGATTGTTAGCTCACGGAGTCGGAGATGCTAGTAATCCCTCTGTGCTTTGGAATGGGTGGGATAGGAAAAACTGCCCTTGCCAAGCTAGTGTATAATGATTTGCCAATTGGTCAATTTGATATCAAAATCTGGGCATATGTCTCGGACAAGTTTGATATACAAAAGTTATTAAAGGATATTATAGAAGATGCTGGTGGTGTCGTTGCGTCTCATTGCAATCGACGACAATTGGTGGGAAAGCTTCGAGATTTATTGATGGAAAGAAAGCACCTCCTTGTGTTGGATGATGTATGGGAAGATAACTACGCAAGGTGGAGAGAGCTGAAGAGTATTTTCGAGAATATTGGTATAGCTGGAAGTGTCATTTTCGTCACCACAAGGGAGCCAAAAGTTGCTTCTATTACACAGACGGTTGAGCCATATAATTCAGATGGGCTTTCAGACTGTGTTTGTTGGCGCATATTCGAGGAACTAGCATTTGCAGACGGTGAAGAGCAAAGATACCAGAATCTTACAAGGATCGGTGAATCTATTGTAGAAAAGTGCCGAGGAATCCCGCTTGCTGTGAAATGTTTAGGAATTTTGTTACGAAATGAGAGAGATGAAGGTGAATGGCTGCGAATAGATAACATGGACAACTTAACCAAGTTGCACGGGCAATATGATCATGTTAATCGAGTTCTAAAGTTGAGTTATGACAAACTTCCATGGCATTTGAGGTCATGTTTCACTCATCTAGCACTGATGGTGAAGGACAGTAATCTTCGCATAAGAGATCAAGCATTTAGTTGGAGTGCACTCGGATTGTTGCAACTACAAGATGGAAGTGATGAGATTGAAAAATCTGGATTACGTTACTTCATTGAGTTGGTCTCAAGATCCCTTCTTCAAGAACCAAAAGTTGCTTACAATGGGGAAATAATTAGCTACAAAATGCATGATCTTTTGCATGATCTTGCAATGGATGCACAGGGGGAAGAGTTTGTTGTGGTAACTCGGGATAAGCCACAAGTCCGAGAATCTTGTCGTCATATAGTATGGGGATGCGAGGGATCAAATAGTTTACCGGAATTCCCAAAAGAGCTTCTGAAAGCCAAAAAAGCGCGGACATTTAAATTTGGTTATGAAATGAATTTTACCATAAGCCAGTCCTTTATTGAAGGGATTGTATCCAATATGAACTACCTACGCATGTTGGAACTATCGTATAGCCATTTTGAGGAGTTGCCGAGCTCTATTGGAGATTTGAAGCACTTGAGACTTCTTAACCTTTCGAACAACCTCATTCTCAAAACACTCCCAAACACAATATGTGAGTTACTGAATCTACAAGCTTTGAATCTGTATGGTTGCGAGCAACTACAAGAGCTATCCCAAAAGATTTACAGGTTGGTAAACTTGAGGTTCTTGGTCGTGACTTCATGTCAGAGGAGCTTAGCCGGTACAAATTTCAACAAACTGCCTTCTCTAGAGTTTTTGGGGCTAAAATCGTGCAAAGGATTAGTATCCTTGTGGGACGACGATGATGTGGGACAAAGATGATGTGGGACGACGATGATATGGGACGCCTCACTTCCCTCCGACGCTTTTACATTGAAGATTGCCCTAGATTGACTTGTCTTCCGAATAGCATGAAGCTTCTCACTGCCTTTGATAAGTTGGGAATTGGCAAATGTGAAGAGCTGGATTTGGAGAAAGGAGAAGCTTTGAGTGGCCTGCTAAGTATTCGGACATTGGAATTCACGGCGGTTCCACGACTTATGTGTCTGCCGCGAAGTATGCAATCTGCTATGACCTCACTCCAATATCTCTGGATCAAAGACTTAGGAGGTTTAATTGAGCTTCCAAATTGGTTGCAATCGTTTACTTCTCTTAGAAAATTTGTAATTTGGAGTTGTCCTAGATTGCTGGCTCTACCAGAGGAACTTCTCCATATGAACCCTCTCCGGTTGCATATCAAGGATTGCCCCATCCTATCGCAAAGATATGCAGAACCTACCCAATAAGACTTTTATATTATATAGCAATAGCATGTCCCTGATGCTCATATGTCAGCTCCAGCAACTACTAGTGGAGTAAAATAAACCATCATTACCTCCCCGGAACTGTTGGTCTCCGGTAAGTTCTTCATATCTCCAACTGATTAATCTGTTTCAATATTTTCATCGATTTTTTTTTTCTTATTATGATTTATCGTAATGCCATGCATTTTATGTTATATGATCAGTGAAATTTTGAAGTACCAGACTACCAGAAGAGCACTGAGCTTTTGATCCGCAAGCTTCTATACCAGCATTTTGTTCGTGAAATCACCCAAGACTTTAAGGTGATCAATCTTTCGATACTATAGATACTAAATTTTCTTGGTTAATGACACTAGTTATTATCAATATATTGTGGAATTTATATCTGACAAGGGTTGTTTTATGTGTTTATGAACTATGGCAGACTGCCTGAGGTTCCAGAGTCACGCACTTTTAGCACTGCAGGCGGCAGCGGAGGCATACCTTGTAGGTCTGTTTGAGGACACTAACTTGTGTGTGCTTCATGCTAAAACAGTAACCATCATGCCGAAGGATATTCAGTTGGCTCATCGTATGTGTGGCGAGCGTACTTAAGAAGATCAGAAGGATTAAGAACTTGATGACAATAAAGTTGTAGGATTTAATTGTTAGTAGTGATATACATCAAAGTTTAGACAGGGTATATAACACCTGATTTTGATAAGTCGGAGAATTATGGTAGTTCTTACGAGGAATTGTAGATAATAATGTGAATTCGGTCTGAACTGATCAAATGTTTAGTTTTGATACAATCATCTTTGTTTTGCGTGTTTCTTTCCACATTGCTGTTTAATATTGTGAAGTTTTGAATTGGTCCAGAATAAACGGAAATTTCGCTGTTGAAAATCATGGTCTAGGTTGGTTTGCCAATTGTGTCATGGTATGCTCAATCACTTCTTGTCTTGGTGATGCGTTTTTCCAAACTGAGATGATCCGACAAGAGTGCAGCATTCTGAATTATACATTGATGTGGTTGCCTGGTTGGTTATGGAAAATGTAGAGCTTCTTATTGGTTATTCCACACTCGTAGATCGCTGGTTTATCTTACCGTGAAGTGAGTCTTGATGTTGGTACGGTGTCTACTGGTCTTGCTGGTGTATTATATGATCATCGGCTAATGCTATATGATCATTGATACAGTAGTACCAAGTAATATTGTGAAAGCAGTTGTAGTATAATATGATCATACGGATATGATAGAGTCCCCAGTAGTCCGGTTTTTCCCATTCATATGAATATGACAGACTTCGGGACAGAACAACAAGAATAGCAGACCGATGCTATTTCATTCTGAGCATTTCTAAGGCCAGGTATATTTGATGTTGGTATATTTACTGCGAAAGTGTACTGATAATTATTTTTCTGACACGGAAAACTGGGTTTGTAGCCCATCTGCTGAATTGGAAACTAAAAGATCCAACAAGCGAGGGGATTGAAGCGAAGCAATTGGGATTTGTAGAATTGGTTGAATAAAGGACAATCCCCATCGTCATACAAGATTTTTTTTTTTTTTTTTGAGATAGAGCAAATCACCAAATTTCTCCATTCCTTGAGCCTTCAATTGTTCGTTAATTGTCAGGTCTGAGGCATTAAGCTTGGTATCGAAACAAGTTTATCATTGACAGCAACGAAATACTGTAGATATACACAGATATTACTGAACAGTGAAAGAAATCTTTGACATGCCTTTCGACGTATAAGGAGATCCAACATAGGCTGAGTATATATACAACAAATTCACAGCATACCAAAAATTTGGAAATGTACCCAAGGTCAAAGAGAAAGAAGGTGGTCAGTAGCTTACGCCCTACAGCTTTATATGAACTTCTGAATCATTTCTCTCACTTCATCCATCACTAACCAGGCTTTATGTCCACCTATTACTTCTCCCTTCATTTCTCCATCTTTCCAAAGCTGCAAACCAAAATGCACGTTTAGTCCATATTTCAATTCCCTCAAGGGTTCTATCTCAAAGTTATTTTCGCTAGGATAACAATGCATGGAATTCAACGAAGGTAATGTGCGTTGAGACAAGTTCACCGAGCTCACCTGGATTGTTGGCATTTTCTGATAAAACACACAACAGAGAAACCAATGGTTATTATGTTATTTAACGACAATGAGAGAGATTAATCGACTGGCCAGAAGTAACAAAAGATGTACAGGAAGTTGTCTTACTGAGATATTTCCGCGCTTGACAAGAGCCTGAGGTACATTGTTGACGTCCACGCAGTAAAATTTGATCCTTCAATTTCAAGCAGTAGAACTAGTAAGTTGAAATTATAATAGATAAAAACAAACTTCTATATCGTATTGACACTATACATTTGGAATATTGAAGGGAATAGTAACAACATAATTGCACTCATGCAGATTTGTTCCTACACTTGCTTGTCAGCACTCAACTGTCGACTGTGTTACTGGGTACATGCACCAAAGATAAAAACTGATATTGCCTCATAGTTCACGAAAGGCCTTGGGTACACATTTTCTTATAATTATATGAATATGACATATCTGTTGCACACTTGCACATGTATCCAAGTTCTCTTCCCAAGTTTACAACTTTTCATTTGGTGCTGTAGGTTTGCTCCCATCTTTTTCTCACTTGCCTTATGATGCTTACATTCTCTAGCTAACTTTTTGTTAGGTAGTTCTCTAGCTAACTGTCCAAGAGCTGTCAAAAGCCCTATTAACGGAATTTCATGCTCGATCACCACTCAGCCTGTGATGAAATGCTAACATGAAGAAATCCAGATGTTGCTCAAACTACATCGAGAACTACAGAGAACAAAACCCTTAGATCAACACAGTTGTTGTGCCCTTTCATTCTGGATGCAAGCAATTTAATCACAATCGGAATGAAGAAACTATATACTAAAGACAAACAACCAGAATCCTAAACAATTCTGCTTAAATAGATGAATCTTTAGAAGTTCAGAGTTCAATGTCTTATGGTGGGATCAACAATTAACATATTTTCTTTCTAGCTGATTTGTAGTCAGTGAATTATTGGTTCAATGTGATTCATATATCATACATTACAAATATTTCAATGAAGGCATTGTGAAACAATGTATCAGCTTTGTGCATAATATATGATGCTACATAGAATCAAGTACACTACTGTCATACAATGAGTCTACGCAGGCATGCAGCTACATCTATAGTAACTACTGGGCGTTGGTCCACAACATGCAAGTTTTGGTATCAGAAAGTGGTATGTAGAGTACAAAGAGTCACTGGTGTACCCTAAGCAAGGAAGTGATTGCAAGAAAAATGAGATTATATGGGTAATTTCAAGGTACTTTTTCCAATGTTGAATTACCTGAGTTTTATGACAATTGACGAATCCTAGAAGGTTTATGAGGACATTTATAATAAAGCGAATCGCTTGCATCAGTGATATATGATCTTGAAAGACGAAGTTGTGTTGTGTCTCGAAGACAAACCACATTTGTCAAATATTGTGTGATATAGGAGATGCGTCAAGATGCTAGAGCATCAGTATTTCGTTCAAGAGCATTACTTCAGAATCCAAAATTAGAGTCGCAGAGAGAAAATAATGGTTTCAAGAGTACCGATGAGGTTTGACAGGATGAAAAAATTAGAACAGCCTTGTAATACTCAAGTGTAATAAATATATCGATTGGTTAATGGCTTATTTTATTTGTGGTACTCACATTATAGTAGGGCCATCTCCTCCATATAACACTTCATACTTCATGCCACAGAGTATATCCTACTGACAGAACAATGGTTACCACCATCCATAAATTTTCATGGTCCACAAAGCTGATGCACATACAATCTGGAGACCTAAAAGAAACACAGATTACTAAAAAGTGACTGCGGCCTGAAATCGTGCTTCTAATGGCAGAAAGTAACTGGTCCCCCCCCCCCCTCCCCCCGAAAAAAAACCCTACAAAACACAAGAATCATGACTGCGAGATAAACTCAACACTCGATCACGGAGACACCCTGATCAAAGTATTATTAGCAAATAAAAAAGATGTAATGGAGATACCAGTAGGTTACACACATCAGAACAATAAATGAGAAAATTATTCTGATTTGACGAGTAGAGGACAAAGCCACATTTTCAAAAGGTCTGCAAGTAAATAGCACCATGTTCGAATAGATGAATAGAATATATAGAAGACTGCCTTCAATTAAGCATTTTGGCTACACAGAGGCATTGCTCCTTGACTTCTCCTCTGGGGGATTAATAAGGTTATTGTATACAGTCATAGACACATGGGCGAGACATCACCTTGCTAAAAGCTTACTCATCCATATGCTTGAAAGAAAAACCACAACAGCACAGGTAGGGCCCAAAGGGGTTCAATTATAGTACCACAATGGCAAAAGTTTCGAATAATATTTCTATCCAGTCAATCTTAAAATCCTAATACTAAATTTTTGTTTGAAAGTCAGGCAAATGAAAATCGATTCAGATCTCGTCATGCATCTAGACAGACAAAAAACTAATTTGACCACATCACTCAGTCTGAAAGATACTCTAATATGAATTATAAGTAGAAAGTATATGTCTAGGATGATCTAGAAGATCTAGAAGCTACCTAAAGACTTGAAAATGAGATCATCCTTACCCCACACCGGCCCCCCACCCACTCAAAAAAACAAAAAAAAAAAAGAAGACGAAAAACGATCATTGGAGATGTGGGGAGCACTTATTTGAACTGGAACCAAGGAGACCTCAGGTTGCAAATCACTGAAACAATAAAGGAAGATGTCAAAATCCATATCCAAAAGAAGTTAAAGTATTCTAACCACGCTAAGTGTGTGATTCTTCCCAGTTCACCTCAGTGAAGAAGTCATGGATAGCTCTATGCCTTTACTCGAACATCCAAGATGTCCAACTACTTGGCTTGATCTTGTAAGATTAACAAAGCACACTAAGGCAGACTCATTGTCAGGGTGGACTAGCTCTCTCAGTCACATAATTTTTCTAGGTTGGACAGAATTCATAAATCTGGGTGCTAAAAAAAGGACAGAAACTGCCCTTCCATCTCAGATACAGCAAAGGCGGAAATTCTACTTTCCAGGATTTCCGCAACACCAGCCTTATTGTTTGAGCATCATTCAAAGCTATCCTACAGTGAGCCAAAGATCTAGCATTAGCAATCTAGTAATAATACCTCTCCACTCCTATGCTATGCTCATCTAATGTCCTTGAAGGTGCAGGATCATGCCTGTAAAATGCAAGGACTCTCTACAGTGAAAGATACTCATATTAGACTTGAGCACTACCTATCACCAACAAGCTGAGCAAGCGAGCAGACATCTCAAGCCATAGATATAAAACCTTACCAAAATGAAGCACTAGTATTTGTGGTTGGATTACCTTGCACAAGATGGACAACTGATTGCTATAGTCAAAAAAGAGTGGATCAAAGAAAGGCAGCAGTTCCTAGATTAGCATGTAGACACTTCCGGGCGTCTGACTCCCCCATCTTATACAGAATTTGATAACGAGGGTACTTGAGATGGAAACAAGATTTGAAGTAACGTAAGACTCAATAGTGTATGATTGTATTTTGAAGTTCCAAACACACTTTGACAAGAAATCATTAACTACCGAGATGTCCTTGAAAGTATTATGGTCCTTCTATCAATAACTGGAAGAATTTGCAGAATCCTTATTTGACTATGTTGCTTACAATCCTAAGAAAAATCTGTGTCCCAACTTGAGCCAGAGGAAGTAGAAAGCTGATCTATGGAAACTGAAGTTAAACTCCCTTCTTGTACATTTTAGGACTCTGCTAGGTAGACCTTGTCACTTTTAGCCATTAATTGGACCAACCCACCAAACATTTCCTCCCAAGGAACTGAAAGCCACATGCATCTCAGTAATGTCTATGTAACCTCAATTTGATGTATGCATATCGGGAGGTGGGGTCGGGTCGGGGTTGGGAGGGGGGGGAGGTTGACTGTTGCAGTTGTCTATGTTGCTAAACTGTTCATTCAGATACCATACACCTTAAGATTAGCATGAACACTTTGAGAAGTTCAATTTAGGCCAAAACATGTAGAATTTAAAAATCTGATGAGCCCAACACTTGATATGTGCCCGAGTTGGATTCTCTACTAGTTGGTCCATGTGACAATGGGTAGCCTACAATTTCAAGTAATGATTACCAAAGACAAGTTCAGCCTATTGATTACAGTTGCAGTGGAGGTAAGATCACCAAAAGCTAGATATGCACCATATATTATGTTACAAATACACTTGCAGAGATGCTGTGCAAACCAAAGGTCCTTCCTTTCCCCCGCACCCACCATATTGTGCAGGTCGGAAGCTTTCTGTTAGATCTTGATGTTTTATGTGCATTGACTTAAAGGCTAACGAGCTTCATGCAGACGGCTAACAGAACTAATTACAGCAACATCCATATTTAGAGGCTCAACTGAACAAGAATGATGTAAATTTTGTGCATTTCTTGAAAATTGAGAGTGCGGGAGCTGACAGTTCCCTAAAACTCGAAAAGTAGAAAACTTAGATATTAAATGGCTACAAAAAGGACATGGGCGGATCCAAGGTTAAAAATGGGGGTAGCAATCATATTAACTTTGCTAAAATTTTCTACGTTTTCTACCTTTTTCTACCGAATTTTATAAATTTGGGGGTAGCGAACGCAACCCCTTGCTACCTATTAGCTCCGCCACCGAGGACATCATTACTCCATAACCAAAGGTGGATTCCCCTCTAGCATGGCTTGATGATGTCCAAATTTATGCAACCTTACCGTTGACCACCACAAAAGTTGTATCCAAAGCTCAAATTAGAAGAATATGTCTAATTTCTATAATGTGTACATTTAGTCAACTCAATGTGAAACATTGTACTGTACTTGAATGCATGCACTGTACTTTTCTTACTAAAAGAGAAATACACCTACTTGGTATCATACTCAGCAGCCAGCTTTTCCAATTTAGGCTTGAGATAAATGCATTTCCTGCACCAATTAGCCATCCTGCCAACCAAAACAACAAGAAATGAAACGCCTATAATCAGTCTATACCCATAAATAAGACAAAAAGTCTTGTATGAGACCGTAGACGGGCTCATAGCCGTCACTATTTGGCTTAAAGTGACTACTTTTACTATAGCGCTAATAAAAAGTGACCAATTTAACTCAATTCGTGACCGTTTCTTTTAAGAATTTGTGCATATAAGATACTTTCAGGTCTCAATACTATAATTTACACCCATAAGCTATCTAATCACTCTACAACCAACTTACTCAAATTGCAGAACACAATTCCACCAAACACCATCCACATGTTACATATTCAGTATGGCATAATTTAAACAATATTGAATCAAAGTAAAGAACCACACTTTAAAGAAATGAGCAAGTCAACAGTGGCATTACCAATCAATAATAACAGCTTGAGAGTGTTCCTGAGCATGCTGTAGAATCTGCTCCAGATGATCAGCATCATTGATGGGCTCCATCTCCACACTAGAGGGCCTTGACAAATCCCACAAAGCTTGAACCTTTACTTCTCTTCTCTTCACTCCTCTGTACTGCTGACTCAACCCAATCCCAGATGATTTTACCAACAACAGCAACTGCCCATTACTCCATTTTTGGTGGCTGTAATCTCTTTGGATTAAATCTGGGCAGAATAGTTGACAACTTGGTGCTACCACTGACATGTTTTTGTACTTTGGTCCTTTGTTATCAGTCAGAACTTTTTAAGATTATAAAGGAGAGTGTTAGTATAAATTTGGTTCGATTCTTATATGCGTCTTTGTGCGATCTTTTTAGACCAAAATAAAGGAGAGTGTTAGTATAAATATGGTTGACTATATGTTGTACAAGTTTTTTTTTTTTTGATGGCGTGGAAACCCATAGCCGCTATTTTTAAGGTGCGTTTTATTGCATATCAAACTCGATTAAGTGGATAATCGGGGACCTCTCAACCAACTAAGTCATCCATCAAACGTAATTTAGTACTAGTTTAGTGGGTGTTGCATGTAAATGTTTCAATATGGGTTGGGTCATGCAATATGTTTAGCTCATGATGAGCTAAAAAATGAGGAATTTATTTTTGGTTAATGATACTTTGGAATATCAGCTTGTAATTATGGAGATATTTTTGTATATCTCTTTTGATTTTGGCATTTACCAAAACATGGAGGGAAAGGCTTATCCGGAAGGTGAGTTGGAGACTAGGAGTCCTGGAGAATGGAGGGCCTCCACCGATCCATATTTTGACTTGGCATTGGAATGGATCGGGTTAGTGAGGTAAGACTACGAGACGAGTTCGAGCTTGATCCAACTCGATTCACACTTGCGAGAATGTCACGAGGTTTTCAAATCGAGCTTCGGCCTATATTAAAAATTTAGATAAATTAGTAAATAAAAAGTAATATATATTACTTTAGTTGAGACTACTTTTGTATAATGTAAGTACAATTGTATAATTTTTTTTAATATTTGAACATGTCACACACTTTGAGAGTTGAGTTAATTATTAACCGAGTTTTGACCGAGTCGATCTTAAGTACCGTGTTAGTTATCTCGTCTCATTTTCAGCCCCAAGTAAGAATAAACTAAAACTCACAATTAATGGCTAAGATAAAATTACTTAAGTAGTTGGCATCGGAGAATATGGCATCGGAGAATATCTAAGTTTAACATAAGATTACATAGAGTCCTTTATTCTTCATTAACCACCAAAAATAGAGGTTTGGTAGATTAATGTCAACTTTATTGTATGGGTGAACAATAAAAGCCTCATAGTTCATGATCCCTCTGACTTAATTAATTCCCAACATTTCTCTTTTCATACTTTTACAATCAACTACTACAAATATAAATATGAGTAAACACTAAATATATAATGGTCATTTGAATTGAAAATACTAAAAATAATTATGTTATATAATTTTTTCAATTATGTAATACTAATGTGTAACTTGGTGTTGGTGGCTTGACACATTCACTTCCTCGAAAACATTTCAACTTTCAATTTTGAAATTTACGTACATTCGACTTGCTTTAGTTCTCTATTTATAAAAGATAAGTTTCTAAACAAAATTAATACAAATCTAACAACTTAATAAAATAGTTGTAAAACACAAATTTTATATCAAAGTAA
>CAAKMY010036897.1:0-13226 GCA_901111285.1 Corrigiola litoralis
CTTCAATACTAGACCTCCTCCTCTTCTAGTATCTTCACATATGTGTACATAACCCATTACACTATAAATGTTCCAACAAATATTAAGGAAAAAAATAGCCGTTATTTTGAAAATTGGGTATGACATGCGGAATGCGCAAAGCTTAGGGGTACCATGTGCTGAACAGGCAAACCTTAGGGATACCATGTGCAAAGCGGTTAAATTCTTTGCAAATGATGTGCCATGTCAACAAATTAACGATGAAAAGTTAACGTCCGTTAGTAGAGGGGTACCACGTGCGGTAAAAAACTAACTTTAGGGGTACCAAGTGCGGAAACTTAATTTTGTTGGTACCACGTGCAAAATGTCAAACCACAGGGGTACCACGTGAATTTTCCGTAATTAATAACTTCTTGAAAGGTCAAATACAAGGAGCTGGCGTATCGTCTTCGTTTTGTTATAATCTAATATAGATCAGATGAAAAGAGATCACTGCATGTCTTTTTTGACGAGGAATATAACCATTTATATCATCCACATGTCTTCTCTGATTATACAGAAAACCGTAGTAGTGGTTAATCACTTCTACGCATGATCTTGACTGCTATGCATTATTATGTTGAATACAGTCCATACTGAGTGAACTATCTGATCAAATATTCATCAATAACTTCATTTTCTTTCAAAAGTCCAATATAGCAGCATATGACAATCACTTATCCTTGGGTGATGAGAATGTTTGACTTTGGTTGTTGAACAGGTAATCACGAACACTCAACCACCTAAAATGCATTTAGTTGCTTGAATAAATCACCAGCAAAACAAATTTTAATATGTTTTCCATCCTATCATTTGGTCCAACCTTATGTATTGATTTCATACATATGAAGGGTGAATGAGAGAGTCAAGCTCCTTTAGATAACCAAAATCAAGAGCAAGGGTAATTTTGCCGAGAATTGTTTCAACACATACATCACAATAGGAGCTAGGCTCAATCTAGCTACAAAACGAGATACAACATCCTTAAATTGTTTAATGTGAGAAAGCAAAAGAACGTATATACTACCAAATTACCAAGTACAATTCCCTCAGAATAAAAAGAAAGAAAAAATAATCAAGTACAATAACCATTTAAGCTGTATGATCTCAGATAATCTGTATTTACATGATGAGTTCATAGACCCAGTTCACCGTTTTCACCTTTGGGGGGCAACAACGGGTACGAAATGAAACAAAATCGAGACGTGATAGATACTTACATAACTTTATATATAGCAATACAAAGATGTGGTACAATAATCCTACAACAACCTATATAAACTCAACATTTGATAGAGTCCTTATGCAGTGAAAGATCAAAGAAATCTATATCCTGTCTATATGGCACACAAACTCGATCCCTATATTCTATCGGAAAGAAAAATACCTTAAAACCAACCTTCATACAAGTATATATATTTCTTCATTTCCTTCTTGAATACTCTTGATTTCATCTCACAGAATGAACCCTGCTAAACATCCTAGACGACGAGGCTGCGAACCGAGATGAGAATGATCTACACAAGTTCTCTGGCTCAGCCGTGCTCAAACTTTGATCATCAAAATTCTGGGAATATGTATAAGAGTTGTAAGGCACTATGATAGCATTTGAATGACGGCCGGAACCAAAAGCTTTCTTTTCTCTTCTAAACTTTCTTCTCAGCTTTTTCCAAAACCCCTGCATTTTCGATGATCCTGACGACCCTCTTGTTGCCTTTGAGTCCTGTGGCTCTGGCGCAAATCGGCCGAAGGGATGCTCGGAGAAGCTTCTGCCTAGGAAGATGTTTTGCTGCTGGTTTCTACTGGAACTTCTCCAGTTTATTTTATCCATTATGTATGATATTAAAACTTGAACACCTTCTTCACGAAGAAGGCATAATGTTATGTAGAGCAGTAAGTGATATTTTGAGGATTTACAAGTGGGAAAAAGAGATAGTAGCTAGCTGTTTGATTAGCTAGTTGCTGACTTCTTAAGCTCAAAGCTGTATAAATAGGCTACTTGTTTTGGCTTCTAATTGTCCCGGGTGGCTGGTTGTGTGTGCTTAGACTTGTCAAGGCTTACTTCATGCTTAGCTTCTACGATGTGGTTCTATGACCAAGCGCTTTTGCATAAAGAATTATACAGTGTTTACTTATTCAGAACATACTACAGTAATATACAGCCTATTAATACTCAGTTTTTAATTTTTATTGCTTGTGTTTTTGTTTTGATAGTACTCTGCACCACAACGACAAAACAAGAGCCTTCTGATGGTGATGTTAATGCCGCAAAACTCCCACAATGTGATTAATTTGTGCAATTGGGTTGTTTTCTTCTTTTTAAAAAATAAATTTGGTAATTTAATGAAAAATTTAAAATATATTATATTCATAGCGGAAACAAAAATAGCTGGCAAAATTTAATAGTGGGTGAACCGGTCATGGGAAGTATCGATGCTAGCAAGAAGTAGCTCAATTCGTGAATTGAAGGATTGATGTTGATTTGTACTTTTTGCCTTTCTAATTGAAGGTCCGTCTTTCTATTTGGTGGAACATTCCTTTCTAAACGAAGCAATCCTTACTCCAAACTAGTATCTAACCCACAACCTTTAGATTAATAGATCAACATTTCATTCGTGTAATAGAACAACACCCCAACCACTAAACACCTCTCAAGATATTCTAATTGCTATCTTACCATTTTTATATTTTGATTTCTCAAATCTCAAGTCAAGAAAAGCTTTTCGATTTTAAATGTTACCTTACGTTGTGTGATAGAGGATGCACTTTTGTTTACATTGTTTATACTTTTTGAGTTTAGCTTGATATAGATATGAGCTTTTGATATTAAATGTGAATTTGTATAAATTTTCTATTATTTTAAAATTTCGAAAGTGCATTTTTTTATCGTAATTTTTTTTATTCCTAAAACTTAAATGTCTAATTGGGCTGACGGGCCCATTGTGGGCACATCTAAAACAAGGCTGGGCAACGATGGATTGAAAGTAAAATACCATCATTTGAGATAAATTTGGACTAGATTCCATTGATTTTACTCAACAAATCTCCATTTTTAAGTTATGTATTGCATGCATTATACAATTTCATAATGTAATAGTTAAGGACTTAAGGTTATCTAACAGGTGATCCGTACTCAATTTAATATCACATTTTGTTTTTCTTTTATGCAGTTTGGGTCAAGTCGATTCTTATTATTTCACTTAGTTCATATAATAAGAAAAGAACTAGCTAGCTCAAGTGGTTGGAGCACTCTCGTCTTAATCATGAGGTTTGGGGTTTAATTTTTATCAGCGATTTTGCGCGCACATTTTAGACCAAAAAAAAAAAAAAAAAACTTAGTTCATATTGAGTTGAGTTGACAGGCTTGAATTAGTTTGAAGATCCAACTCATGTTCGCAATGACATTCAAATCTTCGGTCGGGTTAATTCTGAGAGGTCAAGTTGTACACGACCTACTAAGTTTCTCACATTCATTCCAACTCCTGTTTTCTTGGCCAAGTGATCATCACCCATATCATATGGTAGAGGTACCAAAAAGGGACTAAGAGGGCTCTCAACTCCACACAAAGTCCAGTATTTAACTTTTTGCCCAAATCCAGCTATACAAGGCCCGGAATATATCATTTGAGTAGGCGTCAACATACATTATACATACCATCTTCTCCTCCCTCATATCATAAGAGCCACAAACACAAGGCTCTTCCTGATTCTATCCTAGCCCTCTCAAGGGAAATTATGTGCTATCCTATTGTCCTGCTCCCGGAAAACACCGGCTTTACTCGACGAGAAGCTGCCAGACATCATGAGGAAGCTATAAGTGACGCCGAAAGGTATGCGAGTGGTGTTGGTGGTGGAACTAGTGTGATCAATGAGAGAAAATGTGTGTGTTCACCCACGCAACACGCAGGCTCCTTTAGGTGCAAACATCATCGTGCTGGCTATAAGTGGCCTACCTTTGTCAAAGGTTGAACTTTGTAAGCAATACCGCGATCTCAAAAGGCAAAAGATTTGAATGATTGTATAAATACGTCTTAAGGTATATGTATATATATGCATGAAGAAAATGTAACCTGTCTTTTCTTCTCCTTGTTTTTTCAGTTTCTCTCTTGCAAGGTTCTGAAAATATAAGTCCCGTCAAGGATGACTTTTTCGGTTCTATATATGGTATTTAGGACATACTATAAGAGTATAAGCTAAGCTAATTCAAAACAAACTGACAATCGCATATGGCATGAAGATTCGAAAAGCTAGCTAGCTAGTCTACCACTCCAGTTTCAACGTGTTTTTAAGTGAATGATCAGTGGCTAGTCATATTTATATGGTGCTAATACGCTCGGGACTTCGTGTACGCTATTTCTTGATCAAGTTATACATTATCAGAGCCTCTCTCACACAGGCATGCATTATTATTGTGGTTTGGGAGAAGGCCTTTGTAAAGCTTTCTTTCAACCTTTCTCCAAGTTGCATAACCCACATATTTGGACACCTCTTAGGATGAACTACCCCGAGCATATCCCTTAATTGCAGCACAAGGTACAGCAAAAACACTCCTCACTTTCTCCAATTCCTCTTTTCTATCTCGTGGTCAGAAGTAGTTGTGTTAACAATGGGAGCGGACTAGCATTGTGTGACTAGCACCTACACATCCTATAATTACATAATGTTGTCATTAGTCATTAATAAGGTCTACACATCTTAGTTAAACCTTGCAATCATTTGTCAAAGGCAATGATACTAGAGGGCTAGAGGCTATTATGGAGCGAATGCACCAGGGTCAAGAAGAATTTTGGAGGATGCAGCAACTATGTTTACTGCAAAGTGCAAACGCGCATGCTTGTAGGAAAACCTTCTCGTAATTGGTGCAGGATGCAAAGATGAGTGCTCGCCTCGGAAAATGCATCACAATAACTTCGGTTCTTCAATGTTAGACGATTGCTTTTTGAGCGGGGGTAAGAGTCCTGGAGAATGCATTGCTGATTTACAGAATGCTGATAAAAAATGCAGAGCTAAAAATACAGTTAAGCAAGGTCCGGTTTGTGCCTGCTTGTACCTTTGCTGATCGCAGTTATGGCTTTTACGACTTCACTAAATCAAGTGCACTAAACCTTTTCTAATGATCCTATCTTTGATGTCATCATTATGTCTGTAGTAAGGCCATTATCAGCTCATATCATCAACAGTACACGGCCTTTCATTATGTTTTATTTGGTTTTGTGTGTATTATTAGTTGTGTACTTGTGTGTTCTTTGGAACTCTGATCTGTTCTTCGCTAAACGATATAAAAAGGTGTCTTCACATACATATAAAGTTAAATTATTCGAGATGTAATAAATTGATCTATAAGGGAAATGTAAAGAAAAGTAGAATAAAAAATGGACATAAAATTTAGATGACAAGAGTGATAAATTAAGATGACTAATTATCGGAGGAAATTTGAAGAAAAGATAGGTTACACACATGTATATCATTTTCAGACCCTCTCACAGTTTCGATCCGACTTCGACCACGCAAAATAGAGGGACGAGATTAAGGAAAGGATGTGAGATCCTGCCATGCTAATATGGTTTGAGTTTGAGGTTTTGGGATCAACCGCATCAGCAGACAATAAGAAGCATAGCTTATAGGTCTAATAAGTGGCCACTCCACGAGCAATGCACCATGGTTGCTCCATGATGGCGTATTATAGTCTGGTGTCGGTAGAGTAATACTCCGTAGATCGGAGTTGAACGAGTGTAGAAGCGTCTGCCACTGCGGGGTAATCACATTGGTAGTCTTCAGTCTTCACCCGGACCTGTGATGACTGATTACTTGTACACAACAGCTTATTCAAATAGTATTATTTCGGTAAGTTTCTACTAATGGCTCGAGATTCATACTATTGTTTTTTTTTTTTTTTTTTGGACAAGGAGATTCATACTATTTTATTGAGGCCCGATGACTGTCTAAATCTATTTGATATGAATTTAGAACTATACCTATGGGTGGAAAGGTGGAATCCTTAGAAACTTGATCATTTTTTGTTAGCTATATCGTGTCTTCCTGTAAGAATACTTGAGTTTGTCGAATCGTCAAGGTAGATGCGATGTGCACAGCGAGGATACATGTAGGTTTCAAGTATAAAATTATTTAGACGTCATTTGGCGCAGCGGTTGTAAGCGCATTGACAATTATATCTACATTGAATTAATTACCTATAATCAAGTGTTTTGATTTTGCTTGCTGAGTAGCTAGAAATCGGTAATAGTTACACATACATATTGTAGAACCTTTAGAATACTTTGAATGATGGAAATTCTGCGGAAACAGTGAGTGGATCTTAGCATAGCTTTCAAATAAATTTCAAAGGTCGTCTTATACCCTTACAATCGTATCAAGCTAAATTCTAGCTCATTTATTGTCATAGTATGTGCACACTAATGATCAAGAGATGTCTCAGTGAATAAAGATCGAAAATCCTCTTCGAATTGAAAGTAGGTTTTTGCTCCTGATATGTGACTTGTAAAAGAAAAAACGAAAAAAGAGAATAAATAGGATGTGCATATGCACATTGAACTCACCGGTCATTTTGCTTTTCCAATATAAACATAACATCATTCCTTCACTTTACTTTCTCAATAAGGTGTTCCAGAGTTGCGTACGTGTCGTATAGTCTTCCAAATTAGTGTTCGAGCTGCATATAAGCAATGCAACGATAGTTAATCTGTAACCTCATATGCAATACTCGTTTTTTACACATTTGCATCTATCACTTACATGAATAAATTAAATTTTCTTGTCAGTGATAAAATCGTCTTCCTTCTTTTTTCTTTTAATTTGCGTCCTGATGAAATTTGTTTAGCTTTTCTTAACCAACTATTGGACGAATCATGGTAAAGGAAAAGCATTGAGGAAACAGATGAACAAGGCACCTCGGCATATAATTATAATCTAACACTGTAATGCAAGTGAGCAATTTTGAAATATTCATAGCTCTAGCTTTTCATCCAGGACCAATCCACTAATCTAATACGGAGTACTGTAAGTCTGTAATGCGATGGTGCTGTAGATGACTGTGATACTTACCTCAGGATAGCAACTTTGACGGGTAACAGTCTGCCGGTTAATATTCACATCAATCTCACATGATATCTTAACCTGTCAAAATCTAGGAGCACATGTATTAGAGTATATAGGAGATAAGGAGAGTGTTCAACGATAAAACATTGTTTTAGGCAAGATACCTAACTACCAGGTCCATGGCTAAGGTTATGATCATAATTAACATCATTTGGAACGTAGGTAGGGACATTTGACAGTTCCACATGTAGTATTAAGCTCAAGGGGATTAGAGGAAGAATATTTGTCAAAAAAAATAAAAAATATTGACTTCCTGCATGTATGCTCGAGTACGGTACTGCTAATATATCTTAAAACCTGCTAATATTATCAAACAATATTGTCTTCTGAAACTCTGAAGAATCGTCTATGATGTCATGCATAAATCTCGAAAGCTCGATATCTTACAATCATATATACTCAAACCCTCCTGCATTACTTTAATGCCTTAACTTTTGTTTGTGGAACTACTATTGTTTCTGTTTCCCCCATAGATCTGCATTTCTACAAGCTTCTTTTAACTTTCTGCCGTCAACATAGTTCAAAGCTATTGAAAAAAATAAATAACGATCAAGTTATGCGTCTACCAAAAGTTTTGAGGGCTGTCTTACAATGAGGTGCGCACATCATATCATAGACTTTACGATTTTTTTGAAAAACGATCTTAACTATCTAAACCAATATCCACATTTTTTTTGAAGTACCTACATCCATCATCTTCTCTTGCAAGCACAGAAACAAGGGTAATTACATTAGGTGTGACCTTGAGGGGAACATGATAGACGAAGAACAAGGCAAAAGAGCCATCAACTTGAGTTACAGCCTCAAACTGTATACACCCCTTGGCCAAGTCATCCAACAAGTATATCCAGTCTGATATCACTTCCACACCATCAAATTCCACCGTGGCATCCACGTAGGACGACCCCAATGGCCTCACGTACCCTCCTCCTGAAATCACGTGACCGAGCTCCTTCCCTCGATACCCTATAGCCACGTGGAGGCTGTTGTAGTTCATGGAATATATGGCCCTATTTCCTACCTTCACTGTTGCATCAAATGCAACATCAATTGCTATGTGAGGTTTAGTGTGGATTCTGAAGTGGCGGAGCCTCATCCGTGCGACGTGAACATCGGGTTCGGACGGCCAGATTGCATACAGGGTGGCTGTAATGGCTAGGATGATGAGAGACATTTTTAGGATTTTGTTCCGGCGAGGTGAGTCCAACCTAGGGAGGTTGAAGGGTAGTCGTAGAACAATGTAGTTTCGGGGTTGGGATGGCAGGACTAGTGGTTCGAACTTCGATGGTTCCATCGCTGCTTCTTTCAGAAAAAATGGGGAATAGAGGAAGGTGACTACCTGAGGGTGTTTGTGTCTCCTTGTAGAAGCATTATGGGATGAAGACATGAAGTTGAATGAAGTGTGACTGGGAAGGTTGCTAGTTGCAATAACAGGCATATATGCAACTTGTGAGTTGTTTGAATTGTGACATATATATGACTGTATGAGTAAATCATTGAGTATTATTATTTTGTCCGACATTTTTATTTTTCTTAAGCCTCTCACGGACAACTTTTTCATCTTTCCATTTTACACAAATGATTATTAGAAAAACATAAAGAGGTAGTACATGAAGCATAATTGGCCTATTATTGGTGCATATCATGCAGTTGAAGGTATGAATTAGAAGGTTAGTACTTCACAAGACCACCAATTTCGGACTGACAAGCAGAAATGTGGAAGGGTCAGTGTCAATCCATCTCGACTGGCATCTTCAGTTTTCTCTTTCTATTTTTTTAGAAATAGACACAAAGTCGTAGATAAGTATCAAACTCGCATCTTGCGTTTCGTAGGTGAGAATGGCACCACAGTACTCACCACAGACCACAGTACTTGGCCCGTATTTTGACTGGCATCCTTAGCTGAGATACAGGTAACAGGAAGTTACTAGGATACATGATGCCATGATGGGCAGTGACAATTCACCATGTACAGGCAGTTATGATAAAAGCTTTAACTTTTTAGTTAACTGAAGGTAAAAGACATGTCAGGAGCTTCATCGTTTGCACAAAGCAAGGTTGCAGGTGTCTAAGTCCAATATGCTATTGTATTGTAAATGTCAGACTGCTTGTGTTGTATGGCTAGCATTCATATTAATTTTGCAGTTTTTGTGCATCTTATAAAACGCTCTGGACAAAACATGTTGAGTCAGTGAATGCGATAACTCACCCTCTATTCCTCCAAAGCAAAGTCTAACTAAATTCTCACCAGAGCTAGACCAAGCACAATGTCATTGTTCTTCATACTATAATGCATTCTCCATACCAGTTTTCTTTTGTCGTCTCTTCTGTGGGTATAATTTGAGGGCAATAGGCGTGCAAAAATTTTACTTCTCACAGGGTATATATAAAAAAAGGTAAGGGTCCTCCTTTGTCACCATTAAAAAAGGTAAGGGAGCTCAGAGAAATGAGTGAAACAGGGAGGCAGTGCCATTTGATTGTCACTAGTATCCACAAAATTTTGAAATGGCACTCATAAGTACATTTACCACTTGAACTTTCAAATGATGCAAAATTTATTATACACACACTTGTATATATTAATAAGCCATCTTGTACCCCCACCCAGAAAAGAAAATAATAAAGTGAAAATTTTACAAATTAATCACATTAAAACAACAACAAACAACAAAGCCACAGCCAAATAAATACCAGTTCTATGTCGTGGTTTCCTAGTGTTTATGACTCTGCGAAATAGACATAGCCTTAAGATTGCTGTACATCTCTGCGGAAGAGTTTGCGAAGTCTGACAATGCTCTGAACAACTCCGGTAACCGGGTTTTAAGACTCGTCAATGACTTGTCTCTCACCTGGACACACTGCCGTTGCCAATTCTCCGTATCATCCTCAAGTTTCTTTTTAGCATTCTCAACCACAAATTCCTTCTCCACCATAAGTTCATCCTTGTGGACCCCATCTTCAATTGATGCAGGTTCCCCCTCATCTGAGGGCACCTTTTTCTGTTGATACTCATGAAACCATTTATTGAAGTGGCGTTGTTTTTTCTCAAGATCTCTCCTCGATTCTTCCATTTTATCCCTACATTTCATTTCATCTTCCTGTTGTTGGACTATAGTATGCAAAAGAGCAGCAAAGTTATATATTGCGCTCTTTGCATGCTCATCGGGAAGTTTCTCAAGCAGATCATGCCAAGCAAGAAGAAGGCCCTGGATGGCAGGGGTTTGAGCCCTTGGGGGAGATGAAACTTTCTCCTTCAAGCTACTTTCGATAGGGATTAGATTAAGCTTTAACCAGCTGTTGAGGGCTCTGATGTATTCTTTCTGATAGTTCACCATTTTATCGAACTGAGTATGCCACTCCTGAACCACGGCCCATAGCTGAATGGTCCGCTCGTGGTGGTGATCAGTTGTTTCCTTGGCAGCCTGAGAGATGTCAGCAAATCTCAGGCTTGCAGCAAGCGACAGCTGGTTCTCGTGAAGACCATGCATTACGCCCCACATTGTGGCCATCCTGTGATATACAAGGCAAACAAGTTCAGAATTCAGACGAGAGAAGGAAACATAAAGATGAAACCCATAAAGCAGCCAATAAAACCCAGAACAAAGATACTCGATCAAAAACAAACAATAATGGAGTCCAGGGTTCCTGGCAGCCATCAACAAGGCTAATTATGTTGTGCACTCATCACAGTCCATCTAACTATTACATGGTGTTGGACAAATCAAAGTAAACAACAACAAAAGCTTTTAGATGCATAATTGAACATGGAAGCTACCATATAGAAAGCCACAGGAGCGCAGAAGAAGAGCTCTTTATGCCCAAAAAATTAAGATAAAGACAACGTAGAAGCGCAAATCAAACTTCTGTAAGAAAGCAATGGTTAGCACTTAGCAGACAGCCCACCACAGGACATAGGTACAAATGCTAGTCTCATATAAAGAATCCCTTTTCTGTTGCCCTTACGCCTCTCTACCGGCCTACCCCACCTCCCACACTCCAAAACTATACCAAAGAAAAAAAAAAAGATTCTCTAGAATCCAGATTAAACCAGAAGCACCTGCATTTATTTGGTAATGTGGTGACCGAATTAGAAGTGCGACAGAGCTAAATAATTCTAACTGTGTTAATTTACTCGTTGTTTTGGAGGGGAATCTTTTGACCAGCTAGTAAATTCCTAGGAATAACACCTATGCTTCAATTTGATTCCATCCCAGAAAAAGTCCTAGGACACTAACCTAACTCTCCAAACGGAGTACATCACCAATATCACTACACCAAAGACAAAGGGATTCAGGGTCTACTGCAAGAGCAAGTATGATAAGCCACACACAAACAGCAACTCAATCAGGGTGGCATAATCATTTTAAACATGGTTAATCAATGCTTGTTTTTTGGAGAAAGGAGGAGCTCGTTCTTTGTCAAACCCAACGCTTTTCCAAGACTCCAACTACAGCCTAAATCCATTTATTTCTCAACTCCTGCCTTTGATTTGGGGATCTATGATGATCTATGATATCAGAGAGAGAACCACATGACATTTTTATTCGATGCTAGAGTAATATAGATGCAGAGGTCATCCTGTTGCCCTCTGTTGGGTAGTCCGTGCAACTCCTCTTCCTAATTAACACTTATGACCCTTTTTAAAACAACAATAAGACATGAATTCGAATCAAGCCGATATATTGTTGAAGGTATCATTGGTATTCATTAGGATATGCTAATTTCCAAGACGGATATTTCTTATCAAATGCAGACATCTTGTTCTTTATGAGTTATAGTCTGGTTATGTACTTGTTTATTATTGGGATAACTTCTCTAGTGAAGAAAATATGTCAATTTCAAATATAAATAGACCATAGTCCCTATGCCACTTGAGAGTTTCATTTGAATTGGAATCCTTGGGTACTATGCTTAGAATCTTTGATGCATTGATGATCATGTTGCTCTCTGTTGGGTAGTTCGTCTTACTCCTCTTCTTACTTAGAACTGATGACTCTTTCTAGTAAAATTAAATTTTTTATTTGAACAATCTATAAAGTTTTTCGTTTTTCTTAGTAAAATAAATCAAGCCACCATATTGTGGCTGGTGTTCATAGGACTATGCTAATTTCCAAGATGGATATTTCCTATCAAATTATGTAAAATTACTCGATCTTGTAGTAGACATTTTGTTTTGGTTGCGATGTCATCCGGTTATTTACTTGCTTCTGATGGGAAAAAGTAAAAACTTCTCTACTACAGTAAAGTAGTGGTTATGTCCTATGTAGTCGACTAAATAGTTTGCCAAACCAAGTCTATTGTATGACCATTTGTAGTCGACTTGTTTCACTCCACCCAAAGAAAGTGTGTCTAGGTGAAACTATAGGTGATCCTAGTGTTTTTATAGTATGAATACCCAAGGATTCTCATTCAAGTGGAAACTCTCAACTAGATAATTTGACATAAGACATAACCGCTAATTTAATGCAGATTGAGAAGTTTTTCCCATCAAAACAAGTACATTATCAGACAAAGACTCATAACGAACATTATTCTACCACAAGATTGACTAAATTTACATAATTTAATAGAAATGTCTTTCTTAGAAATTAGCATATCCTCATGAATGCTAGTCACAATCTATTAGCTTGATTTGGTTCACTAAGGAAAACAAGAAAGGCACATAGATTGCACAAATACAAATTAAATTCTACACGAAATGGCCAGAATCCCCACTTTCCTAGCCTAATCAATTTCTACCAGTAGATTTGGTTCAAAAGCATGAGTTCTGGAAGCATTACAGATGCAACTGTAGCATGTCAGGTCAAAGAGTTCACAATTTCTAGACATCACTGAAGTCGTGAAGCCTTCACCCATCGGATTAGCCAAGCTATCAGAAACAAATCAGTAACAATCTCGAAGAACTTGCTGTAACTAATTCAGCACCTACTAGTTTACAACCCCATGCAAAGCATGGAATGGTTATTTTAAAATGTCACTCACTATGGCCTTTTTTTTATAGTTATATTTTGAAGTTTTTGCATTAAACTTATTATCCTAATATATTTAATTATGAGAAAAATTAAACAAATCATTTTTAAATATTTTCGAAT
>CAAKMY010036899.1:0-18153 GCA_901111285.1 Corrigiola litoralis
TAATGGAAATCATCTAGTGAAATTTTGTAGACATTTTTATTAGAGAATAATATCTTTGTTTGGTATTTATGGATGGTAAAAGATCATGTTAATAGATCTTAGTGATATTGTTGATATTTTTATTAGATGATTTTCCCCTTTAAGTAGATTGCGTATCCTATCTGTTTTCTATTTGAAGAAAGAATATTTAATGTTGTCATTTTAAGTGGTAATGAATTAGAAAAATACTAAAAATAAAAAAAGAAGAAGAAAATCCAAAAAAATGTGGTGACGCCATGTGGCATTGACACATGTCAAACTCAGAATCAATCTTGTTAAGTGGTTGTTGTTTTAGTATAATATATAGATAACATCATACTTTCATGAATGTCAATTAAGTTCATATTCTCCACAATGATTCTTATTGATCTATGTCATCTTCGGTCTACATATACCTATTTTCACTTGCACATCCCTTCACCACACCATTGTTCTCACACATCTATCAATCGACCTTTATTTATTTATTCGCAAAACCTAAGTCTATTCTCTCGTATATGTATAAAATAGGTGCAACTCTCACCTCGACCTAATCACGTCATTTCTTATTCGACCGCGCCTAGTATGGTCACTCCTTCATTGTAGCATATGCATTTTCTCCACCACAATCATTTTCTAAATATGCGTTTTCTTTGGAGCCCAACACTCTATACTTATAAGGTAGAACTTTCTCTTTAAAGGGGCATGCCACGATCACAAAGAAATTTAACTGTTATCTATGTGACACTATTTCATTTCAACCAACCTGCTTTAATTTTATGGGTCGCACCCCATCTAGTACATTCTCCGTACTTTTAATTTATCGAACCCAAGTACCTAAACAAGTCACTAATAGGTACATCATTACCATCTAGGTTTATGACCCTCAGCTCACAATACTACTAAACTTACACTCAATATGTTTGTCTTATCCTTTAAAGCTAATGTCTTCCAAATTAAGTTACCCACCACGATTCCAACTTGCCATTAACTGCATCTCTTGTTTCATAAATTAAAACAATAATATCGTTTCAAAAAATCATACACCATGGTACATCATCTTCAATTAAATTTTTATAAGTTCATCCATAACTATGGCAAAAAGGGGCTAAGTACAAACTGTTGGGTACGTCAACCGTAATAGGGAACTCTTTTATCCTTTCCGATCGCGGTGTATACACTAGCCCTACCACTATCATATATACATGGGATGATATCGATATACACCCACCATATATACCCTTTTTTCCTCATCATTGTCCATCATTGTACCTTCCTAACTAGGAACTCGATTGTACTCCTTCTCTAGATCAATAAACACCATATATAAATCCTTCTCACGCCACTCAAAGTTTTTCATCCACTACCTCACAAGATGAATTGCCTCAACAGTTGACCTTTCCTGAGGAAATTGTTTTACTGAGATTTTCACACTATTCCTCAGCATGTGCTCAATCTTCACTCCAAAAGTTTCATACTGTGAATTTGTGTGACTAATAAGTTTAATTCCTTTATACATTGGAACAATCTTAAACGTCACTATAATTTTATAGAATGGGTTAAGTGTACTCTTCCTCCACACCATTACTTCTCAAAATCTCGTTGAATAAAGCTCTCTCCTCAAGACATCTACAACTTTAATAGATATACCATCAGGTCCAACTCCTTTCCTCAACTTCATCCTCTGCTCCTCTTTCACTTCCCACTTAAATCCTATACACATACACTCCATGTTAATCAAACCATTAGAAATGCTAAGATCCTCAATATCTTGTCCTTGATTATCATTGTGAAACTTATCAAACTAGAACTTCTAGATATCCCTTATATCCTAATTTCGAACCAAGACCTTTTGGTCTACATCCTTTACACACTTCACTCTCCCAATATATCGAGACATATTAAAACTAATTGATATGATACTATTATGTGTTTTAATATAAATTTACGGTCATAAACTCATAATCTTGACTGTTTGGCCCTTAAAATCAAATATAAAATCAAGTTGAGGGTAAAAAGAAGTATAATTATCCCCCTTTTCACATACCTAAGCAAGGAGCAACTTAAATTCTTAATCCATCTACACTTTATCATCTTAAATCTTTTTAATCTGAAATATGCGCACAATGTCACGCCAAACTCATTAATGGCGTAACGAAACTCTAACCACTCGAGCTATTTCTTATCTTCCATTATCTCAAATTCACCACAAGATGAAGTGTGTTAAAAGTTAAAACCCACAAGACATGCTTTTAGCAAAGTGAAGTAGTTAAACTATCTTCTACTTCTACTACACTCGATAGATAAGAAGTAGCCATGTCCAGAGGCACAGACAAGTTGATAAGAGATGTCAAGAAATTCGCAGACATCCAATATAAGCTCTTCTCAAAGCGCTATGGTCAGCAAGTCATAGACATTTTTGAGTTGCCTCTAAAGCTTGTTCTTTCCCCTTTCACTCTTGCTTATGGCATTGCTGGTTCTGCCCCTCGTGGCTTTGGTGTCCCTGAACTCATTTCCAAAGCTTCTTATTCTGCAATCTTTGTGAGTTTTGTGACTTTCCCTTGTTTTGTTGTTGATTTATGCAAGTTGGTTTTGGAGATTTTGTGGGTTGGGTTAGTATTCTGTTAATGATATGGCATTTTGTTAATTGGTTTCGTTATTTATTTTTGCAAGTTGCTTTTTAAGGTTTTGTGTGTTGGATTGGTGCTTTGTTTGTAAAGTGGCATTTTGCAGGTGGGTTTTGGAGATTTTGTGGCTTGGGTTAGTATCTTGTTAATGATATGGCATTTTGTTAAGTGGGTTGAAGTTTAATGTGTGATGTTGGGTTTGTGGAATTTTGATGATTTGGTGAGATAATGTGTAGTTTTTGGAAAATTTGAGTCTTTGGTAGTAATTTGTTCTTACTTGGAGATTTTATTGGGTGGATTGTTTGGAAGTTTTGAGCTTTCTCACTTTCTCTTGCTTTTTTATTCATCTTTGCAAGTTGGTTTTGGAGAGTTTGTTGCTTGGGTTGGTATTTTGTTTATAATTTGGCATTTCCACATTTTGTTTGGTGGTTTTGCTTGAGGTTGGTTGATGTTTAATGTGTGAAGTTGGGTTGGTGGAATTTTGATGAAATGGAGAGATAATGTGTAGTTTTTGCAAGTGTGTTTTAGAAATTTTGATTCTTTGGTTAGTAATTTCTTCTTAATTTGACATATTATTGGGTGGGTTATTTGGAATTTGTAGAAGTTTGTTGTGTGAAGTTTGGTTGTGAATTCTGATGAATTGATGAGGTAATGTGCATTTTCTTAAAGTGAGTTTTGGAAATTTTGGGTCTTTGGTTAGTATTTAACAACGAAAGTATATAACCAGCCTTACCCCTGTAAAAGCTATACAAAGAGACTGTGTCCAACTGAACCTTGAGATGAAGGGTGGAGGGTTTTACGGGTGATTTGGATTAAGTCCATTATATTCCAAAACCAAATAGCTATGAAACTTTGGTTCCATCGAAGATAGATGGACAAGTCTTTGGATGAATGGATGGTCTATAATTTGAGATGTATTGTGTGGGTTGTTCGGAATCTAAATTTGATATGTGAAGTTGGGTTTGTACTATTTGAATGAATTGATGAGATGATGCGCAGTTTCTTTTTCTGCTATTCTTGGGAGTTTATTAGCTTACCCTATTCTATTACCTTTTGATGCAAGTGGATGCTGAGAATTTTGTGTCTTTAGTTTGCAGTTTATTTTCTGAATATATTTTGACATTTAATTCGGTTGGTAGTCTGGAGTTGTTGAGCACATGATGTTTGAAGTTGGGTTTTAGAAGGTTTCTAAGATAATTTTGAGTTTCTTTACGGATTGATAATCTTTGGCATTTGATCAGCTGTTAAGTTGGATATTTAGTAACTTAATTCTCAATCTAGTCACTGTAGTTAATTGCTGTATATCCTTTCATTTGATCCAGGAGTTAGAACTTAGTTGTAGTTTTCTGTTCCCATGTTTTGTTTCGAGAGGGTGATGGTAATTTCTCATGTACTTGGTATGCCCTATTGTTCATTTCCGGGCTTCTGATTGTCTTTTTCTATGTTGTGTTTGTGAAATTATAGTTGCGTGCTTGTTTATGTCTCTCATTACATATGTCAGCTCTGCTGTAACATTTTATTATGGTGATTATGTGTGGCCACCATGTCAAAGGATTCAGAAGGAGAAAGAATAACAAGCTTCAGAAAGCTCTTTGAGCTGCTTTCATGATTAACTGCTTTGAGTTTTATGTGCTATAAGTTCAAAAGACATTCATGGTTTTGTTGAGTTTTCTCTATGCATTGATTTCAGGTCGTTGCTACTCTTGGAACTTGGGATATTGCATTGGAGCTGGGTAAGAAGGTGATATGTCAAAGGTGCTTAAAACTAGCCTTTCTCTTTTTTTTTTTTTTTTTGCTGTTTCAATGATATAGCTAGTCGCATCTCTCAAACCTGAAAGAAGATTTTATTTTTCTCTTTAATTTCTTATAGATGTAGAATACCAATAGAGAAAAAAAATAAGATTTTGTAATAAACAAGTTGCTCAATCGCCCAAGGATGTTAGTTGTAGTTGCCAAGGGCTGGCAGTTATTGCAATTTCAGAAATGCCTATAACATTTTCCAGAAATGCCAATACAAATGTTATCCTTGTCTCGGTAGGAGGAGGTCAGGATAATTTCTGAGACCTAGGCAATGGTTGAGGAAATGGTTTGAAACTTGTGGATTTTGATGGTACAGAAATTCAGGCCAGCTCAGCAGCCTCTGATTAATTCTGGAATAAGAGAAATTTCGAATGTTTAATTGGATAGTTGGAAATGGATGTCGATTGAGATATCCATGTATTGGCACTTCGATAAAAATTGGGTAATCAAAATTCTCTGCTTTAACGTGGTGGTATAGAAGCCTATTGTACTCCCACTATGAACGTGGGCATTTGGAAAGCTCTTCTAAGTCATTATTTTGTCCGGGTTTTTCTTAATTTGCAGAGATTGCCGAACCTGTAGTGGATGGCAGGCACTTAGGTGTACAATGTGCAGAGGAACTGGCCAGGTGCACTATCAAGTGAGAAGTTTTGCCTCCAAGAGGTAGGTGTCTCCTTGCCATGGTGAATACTCTTCCTTGAATGACATTTAAATTCCAAAGCATCTTTACAAAAAACAAAAAACACGTGTATAAGTACAGCTAAGTTGCTTGTATCAAGTGGTTTTTAAAATCTACCATAACTTTGTTTTCAGTAGTGAAAAAGCAACGGCTGGGTCAGTTGCTGAGGCAATCGCTAACAATCAAGCTGAGCTGGTTCATGTTCCTTCAGCCCTTAATCTGCATACACCATTACCATCAAAGGATTGCCCTACTTGTGATGGAACCGTAAGACTTCATATTCTCAGACTGGTGATATTTGCTGGATTCTTCTGTTTTTCTGTTGCTTTGTTTGCTATAATTTTTGTATCATTGTAAAATTTACAGGGTTTTCTTCTTTACTTGTTTCATTACAAAGTTGATGGATTTGAATCATAGTGGTTGGAGTCCTGTTCTTATACAGTGTCATTTCTTAGAGCTTTTATTTCTGTTGTTCTAGGGCGTGATGAAGTGTCCAGAATGCAAGAATAAATTACAAATCAGGATTTCAGCTGATGATGTAAGTATCTTACATATTGAGTCAAACCCCCCTTACTCTTAGCTTTATTCTTTACTGCTTTTGAGCCATATGTCTGTTTACTTCAGGCTGTAACCCTTCTCTTGTCTTATTGGGTTCTCTTCTTGGCATATCTGACATTCCTACATAATCTTACTTGAGAAAAGGGACAGTGTTTGCTTTTGACCATAAGGAGACAAAATGGCTGCTTACTAGAAATTTTTTAAAAAGAGAACAAACAAAAAACCATCTATCTATATATTAACATAGCCAGTTTTCAGGAAGGGTAGCTCACTTGCTTATAGTATATACAAGAGTTTGACTGATAGACTAATTGGACGAAGAAAAAGAAAAGAGAGTTTAACTGATAGATCTAGAAAAACATTCTGAAGGAATCAGGGTTTGAAAGTTCTTCCTGGGATATTTCATCACATAGAGATTTGACTCTCCTAACTTCCTGTGCTGGAGGTCTGACCTGCATATTTGCCAGCTACGACCATTTGACATGTAGTCATGTACAGTTCAGTGCTTCTGGGTTCCTCCGTTTTTGAGATGAATTTTAAACCACACATTTGTTTCGATAATATAATAGCTACAGGATATGTGTATTCAATTACAATGAAATTCTGATCAATTGAGTATCCCAATGCATTCTCTGAGCCTCTTCCTGTCTTTGACTTTTTGACCCTTTTCAGAAATGAGCTCTGGAAAGTGAAAACTCTGATAACGATGATGCTTTTGTTAGTGGGTACACTAGCACATTAATACAATATACTCTATCTGATTAGTTTCATTTTCATTTGTAATTTATAGCAGAATACAATTACTGTAGGTAAGAGATAAAAAGACTGAAAGTTAGAGAATGGGATGTCCTTCAAAGCTCAAACAGACCATTGATTTTTATAGACTTATAGGGCTTTCTAATTGAGATATAATTTTAGATGCTGCACTGAATGCTGCAGCAGCATGAACACATATGGTATGCTGGATACTGGATAGTGCACTTGGTCCAAAATTTGAAGGGAACCATATACTTGGACATTGCTAGAAAGACCCCGCCTAGTTCTTCGGTCAATTGCACCAAAGGACTCCTAACTCTTTGAAGATTGTCGGACATTAGTATATACCTATGCGTCTGACTCTTGATTTTTTAAATCCTATGTTGGTTCGATATGGTCAAATTTTGACAACTTTCCTAGACTCTGAATGTCTGCTCGAAATTGTGAGTGCAGAACCAAATTAAAGTGAATAAGCCCATGTTTGATACTTTTCAGAGTGTTGTCTACAATAAGATAATAAATGTCACCCAAACGTGTGCGGTCAGCATTCTACTGGTTAGGAAAACGAGTTCGCAGATTCGAAAGCGGTTTGCTTGATTTCCAACAAAATTCGATGGGTAGGTTAGTGAATATTGTAAAGATCGTCTCTAACACTAACACTCAAGTCTAAAGGTGAATCTAAGTATTGGAGTAACATAGGTCAAATTTGTCTTGGTTCCCTTTTTCGGGCCAAAACTAACAGACATTCAGATTTTATAACAGTGGCTATGCGAACCAAGATTTCTGTAGACATCAAATGGGCTCTTCAGTAACGGTTGAGGAACAGTGTAAAATGGAAGCAAATGCCTCAGTCTCAATGTTTGCTGCTGAAAGGTGCTCAATATCATTGACAGTGTTCATAAATTGCATAGCTTGTTCTTTTTTTGAGCACAGTGATTTGTCTTCGTAAGACACAGCATGTACTTGCTTGTGTGTCATGGTGAGTGACAACAAGTGACAGAGGTGTCACTTAGATAAGATTTCAACTTTTCCTTACGTGTGGTATAAAATCTTAACTTGTGTTTCTTGTGTGTGCAAACTTAATTCAAAGTGTGGCCTTGATGCTGTTTTATCAGGATCATACAGTCACTATGTTACTTGGACTCGGCTGTGGCTGTATGGTGGCTGGGGATAAGGGTAATATATGTCCAGGTGTGTGGCTCGCTATGACCCAGAATTTTGGACACGATAACTTGTCCTAATTTTGTGACACAGGCACAGCAATACATCCTTAGGATAGAAACTTAGCATTATAATTTTGGCATCCATCAAGTCACTTAAGAATACGATGTTACATAAGTTAGAGTTATATAAATTGAGAAATGGCTTGGACAGAGGGCCAGAGATCCTAGATTTTTTCTTTAAAATCATTAGTAGTGAAGAGATAATTTTCAGATTACAAGCCTCTATCTCTGCGTGTAGTAATGTCTGCAGCAATAGTCTCAGATTGTTAGGTGGAGGGTCACGTAGGGAATCTGTACCGTACAGGTGTTGTGTCATGTCGACACAGGTATGACCCCAACAATGGAGAGTCGAAATAGCATAACCTACTTACCTTGCTTGTGGAGCAGCTGTAGAGCTAAGCCTTGTTCTATTAGGTTGGTGGTTGCTACCAAGACGATTGAATTGAACTAGGGAAATGGCTCTAACAAATATTTCATGCTGTTTGTTAGGGGGATATTGTTTGAGGAAACATAATAACACTATCTCTCTTGATCTTGATAGTTTTTGTACTGATGTTCTTACTCTTAGGGCAAGGTGTATCTCATTACTTATATTTAACTTCACAGATTATGGAGCCTCCGTGGAAAGCCTATAATGTCTTGAAGAAAATGGACTATCCTTATGAGGTATGTCTCATGACTCGCGTCTCTTTTTTTTTATCTATAATATAGGATCCCTTTGTGTAATTTCTTCCTAGTCGTACTGAATTGCTGATTTGTCTGTCACCTGCTTGCTGTGTGAAAGGTGCTTGTTTGCTCTTTGATTCTGATCTAGGTGGCCTTAGTAGATTTTCTTCCTAGTGGTGTTGAACTGCTGCTTTGTCTCTCTCTGCAGCATATTGTCGAAAGCATGAAAGATCCAAGCATTGCTGCGTTTTGGCTGCTTACCATGCCACAAATTGTTGGTGGATTCAACTTTGATGAAGAAGTGAAGCAAAAAATTTGGTGGCAATACAAGGTTTGAAGCCTCTTTGTGTTAGACTGTTAATTATTCATATATTTATAAGCAGTGTTAGCAATTTGGCATACATGTATGGCATGGTTACTCGCTTAGAAAGAATGATGCTATTTGTCACTATCTGAAAACCATAGAACTCAATCAAGATGGGACATCTAAGCGGGTTTTTTCTCCAATTGTCTGCCTAACAATCTAGACTCCGTCTTTGTTCACCAAAAGAATTAAAAAAAAAAAGAGAAAGGATCGCTATATAGGCACTCTGGATTCTGTCTGTGCACGTTGTTGCTTTCTTGATAGAAAATATCCTGAGAAAGAAAAGTGCAACTGAAGTCTCTTTTGTATTAATTGGTGCATAGCTAGGGTGTATGAGATATTATTAAACATAATTAAATGTCGGAAGGAACTTCATGCTGATCCTAGAAATTTTAATTTTTTCTATGTATTTTTGTCCATACCTTATTATTGCTTATTGCTAAGTCCTCTCGTTGTAGGATTCCATGCGTTATGATCAACTTCGTGATGCTGTGGCTCAGAGAAAGCCTGGCTGGGAACAGTTGCAGCAAGTAAGGTTTTCCGTTTATGTATTTATGTCCAGGTTTTGTGCTTTAAACCTTGGTTTTAGGGGAAGGAGATGTTTTGCTGTACAACTCAGCTGTTGAAATTTTGTTTCTAGATGGTCATTTTATTTTTGTGGTGCTTCATTTCTTCCAGGAGTTCTATAGATGGCCAGTTTTATTAGGCTGCTTTGTTTCAAAAACAGAAACAATACTCCATCAATTTTGCTGCTGTTGTGGGAGTTGAAGGTTGACAGGCAGCATTTTCTGTAAGTAGTTGACAAGTCAAGAGTCAAGACCAGTGTATAATCTATTTTCAGAAGACAGGGACTCAAAGGAAAGTAAAAATAATGGAAGTAACATAATACAATAAGACAGAGGATAAGGAAATGTTAGGGAACCACGTGAAAAGGTAACATAGGAATAGTCAGACCCCGGAATATATAAAGCAATAAGAGACACCTTATGGGGAATCTGATGTGCAAAAACTCCAGTGCTGTTCACAGTTGTATGAGGAGCCACAGTCCTTGTTATGATCAAGGATACTTCCTTTTATCACCTCTCTCCTGTTTTTCATTGTCCTCCGCCCTCATGCAATCTTTAACTTGTCCTGTGTCATTTCCTCGGAGGCAGTCAGGCGGACTCTATTATTTTGTAAGCTTTGTAAATTTCTATGTAGATCTTCTTGAAAATGGGTTACCTTGTCACGATTCCCTCAATCCTACATTTTGGTTTGAGTGCATGACCAGAAACATCATCATGTAGTCACCAAAGTGGTGACATCTTATGAACTTGCACATACATTACCGAGCGAACAGCAACCGATTAGTACTAATCCTCAAATTTAAGGCTTAATCTTCCTTTCAAACTTAACTGTTGAGTTACTTTGCCTTTTTTGACTTGACAATTTGGTGATGGGGTACAATTTTTCTTTATCATAAATGATTGGCCAAGCTATCAAACTTGCTTTCTTCAGTATGGCTTGCTTGCCAATCTCGACTTCCGAGCAGTGTTATCTTTGTTCTCATAGAACCTGCTTTCGATGTTTCTCTCAAAAGTTGTAACTTAGTGTTGACACCTTTTAGTAAACCAGAAAGACAGTATCATGGTGAAAAAAGTGCACCATAGAAGAGTCTCAGATCCTTGTTCTGGTAGTATTGTTGTTATCATTCTTGTGAAATCTTCAAGCAATGGAAGCATTACCATAACAATTAGTATACTAGAAATATTCCTATTGCACTTGACTTAATCATCGTAATTATTTGTGATAGTACCCTTTATATGTCTTGCCCACTTTTACGTAGTTCTCTCAACTTCCCCCCTCCTAGCTGCCGCGTACTGTATTCCGGGATTATCAAATTGGAACGTGGTATTCAGGTCTTTAGTTCAATCCAAGCTAAATTTCTCTAACTTACCTGCAAATTATGTTCGCATACGCCTGTACCTGTTCCAAGAACCTGACCCTTCTACGTATTGGGCAACACTGGCCTTGCAATTTGGTCTGACGACTCATTTTTACTTAATGAGAAGTTCCCAGCGGTTGCGTCCTTTAGCTGCCTTGGTATATACTCATTTTAATTTAAGCTGGTGATGCTTGATGAAAGATCATATGTTAGGAAGACCTGTTAAACAGTATGAAATCAGAGGATAATAGAGCACGTACTTGGTGTGGAAATTGGTTATATGCCTGTGGCTTCATACGTTTCTACTGTATTTTTTAGACTGTTTCTTGTATTAAGGTTAGCACCGTCCGGTTCTGCGTTTTAGTCTGGTTCTTAGTGATTTTGCAATTTCCCAGGTCAAAACGTCCTGCTTTTTCTTTCGACAAGGTTCTTTTCTTGAACCTTGAATTGTAAATGATTTTTACCCTCCTAACCATGTTTATAATATGGAATGAGCTCCATGATGTGGATGATTGAAACTTCTAATATTGTATTCTTGTTTTCCACTGAAGTACATTTTATACATTTTTTGAAGTTGTGTTCCTTATTGTTGTCGTGTTAGGCCTTGATCACTCTTGATCCTGCACGTGCTAGAGAAGATCCTGTCATAGTCAAGAATGTCCCATACTACAAGGCCAAAAAGGCATTAGAGATGGAAGTTATGAAGCTTGATCCTCCCCCTCGACCACAAAATTGGGGTGTAGTATGTCTTTAATTTTGCTGTTCGTATTACTTCGCTCACCAGTATTTGTCCATAATTTAAAACCTAGTACATCTGGAGTTGGACTGCTTGACTTGAGGGAAGTTTGTTAAGACCTGTAACATATACTTTTATTTGGTTATGTAAAGTAAGCTAAGTCATGCATCTATAGGTTTCAAACACCCCCCCCCCCACCTAGTACATCTGGAGTTGGACTGCTTGACTTGAGGGAAGTTATGAATTATAGTATTGAGGTAAACAATCAATCTTGCCAGTTGACACGTATCAAAATCTGTTCATGTTCTTTGTTACCTGTTTCCGCTCTCTGCATTCTTTATGAAAAGGGAAAGCATATGAAATGGTCTGTTTTTGTGTTATACTTGTAATGATTACTATTTCGTTTCACACTGTTATCAATAAACTGTAATATATAAATATTTTCAACTTGCAGGAGTTGAATTTTCCATTAGATGCAACTTCTTGGAGCAAGGATGATCTAAAAGATCCGAAGAAGTTGTATGAGATGACATTTCTTCTCAATGCTCAGAGAGAGTATGCTGAGAAAATATTGGATGGACAGTGGGAGGCAAAGTGGCGTCAGGATAAGGTTTGTGATCATGCTGGAAATACACCAGATACCCTTTAACCCCTCTGGGGACTGGAAAAATGCCGTCTTTCACACTGTGCCTGATTGAACCTGCATACTATCGACCATGCCTTCCCCTTTTCCTGAATAAGTTTGGTGACCATGTGTAAGGCTAAGGCACAGACACGAGCATTATGTGTCTACCTCTTCCTTGAGCCCATCTGTGCCAATCCTTGGTCCACTAGCTTTCAACAGAAAAAGAGGATCTGTGCATGTGACTACTTTATTCAATGTCAGTGGAATTAGGTTTCATTAAATTTATCGGCAGCCCTTTGCTCTTCTTTCTTTCCAAAGCCTGAAAAAAATGGATTCAACTGGCTCTAGTAGACGTCAAGATGGAGTATAATCAGGTGCGCCAATAAATAGAATCAAGCCATCAGGAACTATTGTAACTTTGGAAAATGGTGTAGCACCTCTGTAGATGGTAGCAATATGTACAAATTGGCAGTACACTCAGAAAGTTGAAGGGCAAAAAGTGTTTCAAACACTACATCTCCAACTAACTTGAAATCTTCTGAGCACTAAATCAACATGTGACTTGTGTACTATAGGATTTGAGCTACATATATGCATAGACAAGTCCCTTATCTTTGATCTTGAACTTCCCCTCACTGTGAACTGATAGGACCTAGAAATCAGTGGTTTTGCATTCCTGGAGTCTTCTTACAATCTTGTGGCTGAAATGTGAAATCTATATTTGTTTGTTGTTTCATTTGTAGCCAACTTGTTAGGGCTTGATTTTCACTCGCTTGGCAGCATTTGTTTTGGAAATATGCATGAAAGTTGTGTAATGTCCATAGTAGATTGAAAGAAGCAACCCGCGAATTTACTTGTGTTGGTGCTTCACGATTGACTTTAGGGTAACTCAGATGCATTTGGGGTAAAAAAAAGTTTAGCCTTCTTGTTATTTATACTGCATTAGTATATTTGCCTGCTTGAAAAGTACTGCCAGCTTACTGTTAACTTATTTTCTGTGCTTTTTTCTTTCTTCGCTTTTTCAACTCGTTTAAGTGACAATGGTCTATCTCTTGGAGCATCCTGAACTTGTAAAATTGACCAGCTTTTGAGTAAATGGATTGCTCCCAGTCCCTTTTCCCCAGCCGTTCACCTAAAGATGATTGTTTTGGTTTTGGTTGTGATGCTCATTTAATTTCTTAGTATCACTTAAGTTTGTGACTCATCTTTTTTGGGTATTTAGTTGAATGAGATGCTGGAAGAGAAGGTGCGCCCATATATTGAGAATGCTGAGAAGGCTGGTCTCTCACAACCAATCATCATGCATCCGCCGGAAGAGGATAAAAAGGTGATTTTTAATTCCCCTTTGTAGAACTTGCTCTCGTTCGCGCTCAATAAGTTCAAGCTGGTTATTGGCTAAATCAGTCAGATAACTTACTTTCTCAATTGTGTTTGCTCATAGTTGCTTGTTTGGTTCAATTTTGTTCCGTTTATTACAGAGGAAGTCGCGGCAGCGAAGATGGTGGATCTTTTGAAGACAGACAAATTGATGTTGTATTTTTGAAAGAGTCTTTTCAGATACCGGGGATAGTTAAATTGTACATGTCCAACTTTTTATATAATGTCTGTAGTGTTGTGTAGTTCTTTTAGAATTACTACTTTTTTCCTTTTAAAGAACTTTCTAACCATCGTTGTTGTTGGTTTCTCTTCTCAATTTGCATTGTTTAAATAATTATTGAACGAAAAAGGTTGTATTTGCTTTCTCTTTAGGAGTAGCATATATTTTACTTTTTGGAATATATAATGAATGGATCTTTAGGAAGGAGGTAGTCTCTTAGCATATACTGTACTGTTGCATCGTTTCACTTCTTTGCTTCCCAGCTGAGGATGAAGTGTAGCTTATTGATAGCAAAGCCACTTGATCAATGGGAACGACCTAGGTACAAGCAAAAATAAACTGAATTGTGTACAAGCAAAAATGTTTTTAATACATTGAGTTTCTTTATTTGACATAGTTTGTTCTAGTACAAGGTGAAGCAATCAGGGCAAGATATCATATCATAGAATTACCAACAAGAAAAGAAGGAAAACGCAGTAAGGAGGATTAAGACGTACAATAATCGTAATCCAATTTAAAATTTTCAGATCTCTAGTATACATTAGGCAAGGGTCTTGGTGAATGAACATTTTTTGAGCTCATTTGCTGTGCGTTTTCAACCCAGGTACCTAGCGCAATGGGTGATGTAGGTGCAGCCCCTCTTGTAAGGGTTGGCCCTGGTGTTACCCCTACAGTAATAGTAGGATTGCCCTCGACGGTTGCATGGGATGCTATCCCTCCTCAAAGCATCATAGCTTATCCTGTTTCAGTACATTAACTCAATGTCATGTTATCTGAAAGAAGGCTTGCAAAATTATGGGCTTCAACTAATAATGTACTTACTAGAACCATCCTCAAACTTCAGGGATGTCAGGAACTACATTATGCATGATCACATGTTAAAATACAATTCTACAGAACATCAATATCTCACTAATTTATTAACTCCATGATGCTTAGTATTGTGGGCTATGGCATGTTACGCTTACGTCGCATCTAGGTTGGACTTCATGAATATGAACTTGATGCTTCTACGCAAATTCTACCCCTCTATCAGAAAATAGTGCGCATCAATGCATTATATTTAGTTCCTTTTCTAAAATTTGACTAAAGCGAACATTTGAGCCATGATCTATATAGTTCGTTTTCGAAGTGCCGCACAAAAAGCCCTGAGAGCTACCTTATTGCATTACTTCCTATACAACGGATCAGCCATTCTATTGTATTCTTGATAGGCAATAATTGATCTTCAAACTTATATCAGAATTTACTTGTCCAGTGTCTATAAAAATACATTTTCACAATTGAACATCTCTTCATCCTTTTAAGACAGGAGTATATAGGAGTGGTAATGTTAATGCCTATACAAAACCTATATATGTTGGTAAAGATGTATTTATCAGCATGCATATCGGCAAGTTACATAAATCTAAACAGAGGCTCAACCTCGATTTTCCTATTCTCTTAAATTACGACATCAAACAAATGTGTTGATTGTAAAGGTTAAGAGATCTTGTTAGTGAATGTATCAGCCATCTTATTGTATTAGACTATGAAACTGACATAATATCAAGGTTTAAGATATCTTCTTAGGAAATGTATAAGCCATGCAATAGTATTTACCTTCTTCTCCTGCCAGCCAACTGGCGGCGACCGCTCTCAGAGTCCAACATGTCTTCCTCATCATTTATACAGTCTCCAATGCGTCCGTTGCACGAGCGCATTGCGGGGAGGTCGCCATCACCGGAGGCAACACGGGCTATGTTCCAATTGGGATCATCGTAGTATGTCGATTCGGCCACGCTCACCAAGGCCAGGAGCAAAGCAACTAGCCATAACTTATAAGCCATGCAAGCGAAGTATGGATAAAAAAATACAAAAAGAAAGGATTTTATTTGCACGGGAAGAAGAAGAGAGAGGAGAGAGGCTATGTGTGATTGTTATATATTGAGGATTTGTCTTCCCTTCCCTTCTTGTCAAGTAAGGTAGGGGAGAGGAAAGAATATAGGAGAAAAAGGGTTACAGAAGGAGAGAAATAGGGAGATGGGTGGTGGTAGGGAGGGATTCTGGGGAAAGAAATAGCCACTTATTGCTTATTATGTTGTTATTTTCATCTCTTTTGCTGGGAAATTATGTTGTGTTGAGCGATAGAACGCAATTTGCGTAGGGTTATGGCTATATGTGTTGTACTACCCCTATTCCATGGCTGTTAAGCTCTTTTTATGTGCTTGCCTAAATATTGAAGACAACCCCCTAAAATTAGATCTTGTTCAAATGAGACTATGAGACCATTCCGTCTGTTTTGTTGCCAGTTCTATGTAACATGCATGTCTCCGTTGGAACATGCACAGTGGGTGGTTTCAAAACATAAAACTGCATAAGTACTCATGTCACACTTTTTTTTAGGAGAAAGGAAGAACTCAAATACTCAATCCTAGTATTTGTCTCTTTGATATCTTCTTCAGTTAAGCAAATCTATTAACATTGTTTCTCAGCTATCAAGTTAAATGATCTTTATCTACTGCCTGCCTTTTGCCCTCAAATATCTAATTCTACTAGAGTTACGTATACGTTGTGAAACTCCCTAAATATAGGCAGGGTTGTTAAGTACATACACTAGTTCCGGATCACAGTCGACTAGTATAGGTAGTATCAAGAACCAAACAAGCCTTAAGCGAAAAGTAGCTGTGCAATTTTCTTGTGGGGCAAGCTGGAACTCTGGAAGAGTCTACGAATTTTGTACAAGCCGAACATAGATAAAAAACAAAGGAGTTAGTTCCTTGACACTCGAATACTCATCAACATTCTGTGAGTGAGAAGTTGTAAATAGAAATGAGTACTCTTAATTACTGAATGAGCACTACGGACGAACAACGACTGAATGACCAGATACATAAATGTAATAGTTACTTTGTTCATCACATTTGATTACATGAATGACCACTTAACATCAAAATTTGTGAATTCAACGAACTTTGTGGATTATTAATCACTATCTATAGAAACTGATTCAACTAATGTATGTGCACCCATAATAACTGAAAAAAAGTTTTGTAAACAAGACAGTTCAATCCCTCATACACGAATCAACACTTATCTTGTGTGAATATGACTCACAATTTTTGATTGAGTACTTGTACGGTAGAGTGTAGACCTATCAAATAGGTCCAACGCGCCCTATTCGGGTTGGATAAATACAGGGTCATGACTCATGTTTAATACAAGCCATAAACTCGTGTCAAGTCAAATATGGGTTCAGATCGTGTTAAGGTGGTATATGAGTAGTTGAAGAAAGTCTCCATCGCGCTTAGCGAGCCATGATTCATGAGTTACGAGATCTGTTTTGCACCAAGCCTGCGTTATTTAGTCTTCGTCTGAACGATTATTTATAATATTTCTTATATTTTTGTTATTAGGGTTATTATAACAACGAGGAAACATTTACAAGAAGTTAGAGGGGAGCCGATACACAAACTGGGCCCCCATTCCTCTAACTATAGCAAAACTAATCCTACTAGATATGTAAGCAGCATTGCGAGCACCAATATCCTGAGCCATGGAGAACTTCCGTATCCGTTTAAGCAATGCAACAACATCCTTATCTAATTCACATAAGAAAGAAAATGAAAAGGGAAGAAAACCACATCTAATTGCTACACATTTAGCATGATACTTGTTGCGTTTTCTTTGTGTAGCATCAACAACAACACGAATCATTCTTCTTAGTTTGTGTAAGGGGGGATGAACCCGTGAGATCAACACATACATCAAGTCCCCCTTCCCACGAGTAAAGTAACAAGTGTGCAGGACGTAAGTGGTTGTCATATATGCTCGCCGATCAATCCAATATCGACCTCCTTAGCAGCAGAAAACCCCAGGCCGAAAGCAGTAATCTAAAAGGGTGTCACGAACAAGGTTATGTCAATGCTTAATACCCACCACACCAGCGCATGACACCGCATGATCTCCATAGATATTTCCGCTAAATATCCTAGAGCAAGAAGAACACGGTCCAGACACCAAAAATAAGGGAACACCCAAACGGTAACATATCACACAACGGTAAGTCCTAGCAATCATAGTCTGCCCCAACCTTGAAATCGGCACCGCACGAAGCCAATCAAACGTGTGATCTCCCTGTTGAGACTTCCACAAGGCAACTTGTCGAGGAGATAAAGAGAATAAGGATTCGCCTGTTCAGTAACCCGCGTGAAATATACATATGCCAAATTCTTCAGAGTTTGGGGGCATCGATCTCACTAAGAGTACTCAATAAATAAGAACCCGTAATCCTGTTAAAAACACTCAAAGCATCACCAAAAGTAGGTTTCGGAGCTGTGACTCCATAAGGTAGAAGAAGCTTAGCTTGCAACCCAACATATTGCAATCGCGACGCAAGGAAGGCGTAATTCAAGACATTCCCTGCAGCATAAACAACAAGCCCATCAAACATAAAGGATAAGGTGGCAAGTTGCCACTGCCAATCACCAAAATCCAGCCCGGAGGCGGTGACAATACGCTCCAAACTAGAGCGAATTGAAGTGCCAAGTCAAATGAAAGTTGGACTGACTTAAAGACAAGAGGGGAGCAAGTGCGCATGG
>CAAKMY010036900.1:0-11260 GCA_901111285.1 Corrigiola litoralis
AAAGGGGAGAGGGAAGTTAATAAATGAAAAGAAAAAGAAAATATTATGGTTAATGTATATGATATTAGTTAATTAGTTAATAATTAGCAATCAAACAACTAATCTAACGGAAATCCAAAAAAACTAACGGACATCCTCATTAAGGGCATTCTAAGTCGAAAAAACCACCTTAGGGGCATTTTGACTTTTTCGAAATAACATAGGGGTATTCTGACTTTTTGGCCAAACCACAGGGGCATCTTAGAGAATTTCCCTTAGTTTTATATAGTTTTTATTGTAAGTTCATAAACATACCCAAACCTTGAAACATACTCACAAGTCAAAAGAACACGGCAAATTATTAGGTTCACCTGAGAGTACATACTCTCAAGTTTCAATTCTAGGTATATATTATATACCTTGTAAATTTTCTTTTGTAACTTCAATAAATTATAATTATACAATATTTTCACTATGGTACATAAAAACTTATCAAAGGTACACAAAAAATACACAAATGTACATAAAATTATATTTGAGAGTACGTACTCTAAGAACACACTTACCGAACAGTCAAACGTCCTATCTACCCTTGTTGATCCACCATAGACAAGAGTGCAGCTAAGATTAAGAAACAACCAAGGAGATGGAAGTGATCCAACACAAGGCATATGCAAGAATTGGTCTACTGGGCAACCCAAGCGATGTGTACTATGGCAACACTATTGCAATTAGCATCGCTAATTTCTGGGCATCTGTTAAACTGGAGCCTTCTGAACAACTCATCATCAAACCTCACCCTTTTCATGATCTTGTTCAATTTGATTCTCTTCATCATTTGGTTTGTTTTCTCTCTTTCCCTCTTGGCTTCATACTTACTGAGCAGAAAAATCTTGTTTGAGACTGTCTATTGTTACTTTGACAGGGGCTTAGAGTGGTCATTGTTTAGCTTAAAGTAGTCACTTTTATTATAGTGTCACCAGAACACGACCACTTTAACCCAACTTTTGACCATGTCTAATTTTCTTACTTTTTTAATTACTTGTGTTTTTAGAGTGCCCTTTAGTTTGTATTTTGTTGGTCAATCTTTGTTTTTGAGTTGTGACATTTCTTGCTATTATGCTCTTATAGTCTCATCTGCATTGATTTTTCTGTTGGCCACCTTCGTGTTGGTATCTAAGAGTTGAGTTTTGAATCATCTACGTTGATTCTTCTCATTAGAAGCTGAAAATTTGCCATGTCGTACGGATAATATTTCACATCATCAGTTTAGGAATCCTTAATGATAGGTACATTGAGCACTTGTGATGGTTTCGATTTTTTAGTTGTACACGATCACAGTGTTGACAGAGTTGGTCATCAGTGTGGATTCTACCTGCACAATACTCCCTCTGTTCCGCGCAATTCTGTACAATTTTATAAATATGTGAGGAGGACTTTAAAAAATGTCAAGAATCATCTGCATTGATGCTTCTCATTAGAAGCTGAAAATTTGCAATGTCGTACGGGCAATACTAAACATCATCAGTTTAGGTATCCTTAATTATAGGTACTTTGAGCACTTGTGATAGTTTGGATTTTTTAGTTGTACACGATGACAGTGTTGATAGAGGTGGTCATAAAATCCCTATGTTCCGCGCCATTCTGTACAATTTTATAAATTTGTGAGGAGGACTTTAAAAAATGTCAAGAATCGGGTGGGACGGAGGGAGTCAGGGAGTAATGCTCTGTAATGCATTGACATTATCAGATAGTTATCACTTCTTAGGAACTTGCTCATGTTTTTTGTTAAAGGATTGTGGAAACTCAGGAGGATTATTTAAGTCGTTGGTTTTCTGTTCATACTGTGGCATTTTCCTATTGGACTATTTATATTGTCGCCCCAGAGTCCCAGACCCTCCTTGCAGCAGAATTCATACTCGGTTGTTGTTTATGTAGGAAACTCCTCTTGTGGTTTAATAAAATAGGTTGGGAACCACTAGAATGTTTGATTTGTTTATGAAGGAGAATGGACTTGTGTCTTAGTAAGATAGCTTGTGAATCTATGTCTGCCACGTGGCTAAGGGAGTTTTATAATTTTCTCTGCAGGTGAATCGTCTAGAGAATGAGGGTTACTATGGAGGTGTACGTTTGCTAATGGCCATTTGTAAAGTATTCTCTAAGTACTGTGAAAAGCATAACATTGTTCTTCAAGGGGGAAACTTCACCCTTTCCTATGATACAAATATCCCTCGTCAGGTGAACTATCTGCTCTTTTTACCAATGTAGATTTCATAGCTTTTTTAAATAAAATGTTTCGTGTGCAAGTTCATTTCCTTGCTAGGTGATATATCTTTTGTTTAAACAAACTTAAATGGCAGTGTCTTGACTTTTTCAGACAGGACTTTCAGGTTCTAGTGCCATTGTTTGTGCTGCTTTGAACTGTATGCTTGACTTCTACAAAGTGAGACACCTAGTTAAGGTGGAGGAAAGACCTAATCTTATCTTAGATGCTGAGAAGGAGCTTGGAATTGTTGCTGGTCTCCAGGATCGGGTGGCACAGGTCTACGGAGGACTTGTTTACATGGTATGAGATGGAAACTTGTAGAATACCTCTCATTAGCACCGATGATATATCTGCCTTTGCCTGATTTTAACTCCTCTATTCCAGGATTTTAGCAAAAGTCACATGGACAAACTGGGATATGGAATCTATGAACCAATGGATATTAGTCTGCTTCCTCCGCTCTACCTCATTTATGCTGAAAATCCAAGTGACTCTGGAAAGGTTAGCAGAAGCTGCCAATCCCTGTCTGACATCCACTGCCATTACCTTTGTTTTTTATGTTCTTTTTAATTACTTTCTTTAATCTCATCTTAATCTGCTTTCTTATATGCTATAAAATCAATCTTTTTCAACGACAACAGGAGCTTAATAAGACATTCAACACTCAGGAATATTGTACTATAGTATGAGGAAGCTTGCAGTTGTTATCTATGGAGAAATTTTATCTCTCTGCACTCTCTAATCTGTGTTAACATTTGGAACTTCTTTGCTCGGCGGTAATTATCAATAGTGCATGGTCTTTACATGAAAATAATTCCTGGCTATCTCGCCATGTTTGGGGGGAAGGGGGCTTTTGGGGGATGTTAAGGGTCTGGCTACCTCGGTTTTACTGATCATGTCTTTGGCAGGATTGATGCAGTATGGCTCTGGAATGAGTTTTCTGTTCCCACTGATTTCGGGGGCTGGGGAGCGATTGTGTAGATCATATGTTTGGTTTATTCCGGAATGATTTGAGGAATGAGGTAATTTATCAAAAAAAAAAAAAAAAGGGAAAAACTGTGGCAAAGCACCTTATAAGTTCCCCATTTTGCAAAGAACCACCTTGTTTGCTGGCAACACTTTGTTCGAAGTTTCTAGTGCCTTTGGCATGAACTGTCTATATTACCTGGATTAACTACACTGATTGGATTACATTTCTCGATGCTTTTTCCACGAATTCAATGATCTTCTCATATATGATTTTGTTCTATCTTGTTCCCCCTGTTTCATGAAATTATCCGACCCTTTTCCATTTTTTTTCTTCCCCAATGAGTTCCCCTAGATTGGAACCCCCTCTTCCCACTCTTTATCTCTCTTTCCTTTCTTGTCCACGTACAAATACATTCCTCCTTTTAATTTCTATGGTTAACCCTAAAAATGGTAACTCCCCTTCGCTTCTTCTTTTCAAGGAGTTATACCTATTTTACAAAATAATAGTTCCACATTGATTTCAATCTTAATTAATAATAAAGTGACTTTCAATAATCCGATCATTCTTTCTTATAATATTCTTTTATATGTTATATGAAATCTTGTACCTTTATTGTAAACATTTCATATTCAGATTTGTGTTTTACATGTATTTGAAGATTTTTTATACTTTGGAAACATAAAACTGTTTTTTTATTAATTTTTACTTTGGTTGAGCATGTAAATACCGAAACTTTGAGCTACAAAACATCAAGGTTTATAAATTTTTAAGTCAGACAGAAATAGTGCGGGCGGGGGTGGGGGTACTTAATTAGAGGGATGTAAACTAATGTGGTCTATTAGAGAAAGGAAAAACATGGAAAACAGTGGAAAGAGATGAAACTCGCTGAAAAGAGAAAGGGCGATTGATCACGAGAGTGTAAAATTAGGAGGGGAGCTAGGGCGGGGGTGGGGGTACTTATTTAGAGGGATGTAATTTTAGATAAATGTAATAGAAATAGTGCCTTGATGGGAGGGGAAAGTAAATATGAAAATCACATCTTGACTTTGAGTATATTAAAAATTGATAGATCTTATTGTGTAAGGCATAAGGTAGTTGGCGTTTGGCAATTAACAAGGTTTTTATAATTTTTGTAGGAAACTAAAAAAGAAAAGGGATTATTTATAATTAATCTTTGTAAGGTGGTTAAGAATCCATAAAAAAATAAGATATATAGTTCTTTGCAAAGTTGGAAACTTATAGGGGTTTTTTCCTATTTATTTTGAGAGATGATAAAAAATGCATGTAAACTTCGTTTTAATCATAATAATGTTTTCATGCCATTGTTTTCTCTACCATTAAAAACAGCCTGCAGTCGCTTTACTCGAACAATTGGAAATATTGTCAAAAACAAAAGTTTTTGAGAAATCAATTAAGAAACTTATTAACAGAAAGCAAAGGGATCATAGCGAATTGATTGCTATATACAAAAGCTTGAATGTCCGTCACTACAAGTAATATTGCGCAGTGTCTGCACCCCCTTTGCTAATTCCGAATTCCGAATTCGAAAGCGAATTCCAACGCTCAAATTCGCGAATGTAAATTTTAGTTTGATTTATTTGGCTTTTATTTTTCTAAAAGTTATTTAGCTTAAGAAAAAGGCCGAATTTTAGCATATTAGGAATTGAGTTCTTATTTAGAATTCACTATGCGAATTGTATTCATTGTGGGGTCGCGAATTCTGTTTGCAAATTCATAAAGCGAATTGAAGCGCATTCCGCATTATATGACACTGCTGCTCATATGCTGTAAACTCCTTATCTTTCATCTCTCTTTTTCCTTCTCAAATGAACCACATCTTAATAAACCTTACTCCAGAAAAGCTAGTCCAGTCTATGAAGTTTCTAAATGAAACAACTTTAGAAAAACTGAATTGGAGATTCTAATAGTAGGAAAATCAAAAGAAAACTTAAAACCACAAAGGTGGATACTCACAAGTTGCAGCAGCAATGGCTGGTCCGCTGGTGTATAGAACGAACGGCAGTTCATGCCAGAGTCAAGGTGGTGGTGAGGTTGAGAAGAACATTCACTATCTCTCTACATGAATTGTCAAACGAATGACTTGCCCTTGATATGCTTTTCTCTTTGACGTAGTTTTTCTTTGTATGGACATCTAAGATTTCCCTTTATACTGCATTTTGTACAGACGCATAGTACTGTTAGACAAAGATGGCTTAATGGTGATGAATTTATAAGATCAACAGTGAGTGAAGTTGCTAAGATAGCCGTGGAGGGGAGGCAAGCATTACTTGACAAGGACTATGCAAAACTGGTGTCTTTAATGAATCACAACTTTGACCTCCGAAGGTGAAGTATGAATGTTCCTTGTTTTTAATAGTTTTTATCATAGCAGCTGTTCTTCTTTATAGAAAGGTCATTTGCTAATTATAGTATTGGTCATTTACTTTGAATACTGGATAAATTTTGAATATCCTTTTATTCTGGCACTCCTATTTGCAGGAAAATGTTTGGAGATAATGCTCTTGGGGATTTGAACATAAAGATGGTGGAAGTAGCCCGGCAGGTAGGTGCTGCATCAAAATTTACTGGCAGTGGAGGAGCTGTAGTTGCGTACTGCCCTAGTGGACCAGAGCAAGTAAAGCTTTTGGAGGATGCTTGTGAGAAAGCTGGTTTTACTGTTCAGCCTGTTCAAGTCGTTCCTCCAGTCTTGAATGACATTGATCTCCAAAGTTTATCTTCCAATTAGCGGGCACATGTTCTGGATTTTAGGTCAAATGGTATGTGTCTAAAGAGGTCATGTTAACTCACTTTCCCTTCTGACTCTCCATCAAAAAACTAAATTGTGTAGGGAGAACTTCACTGATAAATGAAAAACCCCTGCAGAGGTTGAGGGAAAAAGCACGTTAAAAGTTATTCATTGATTTTGCTTCAGTGGAACTTACTGAAGATACATCTATATATCTATATACCTATCATAGTATTATCCATCTACTAATAGCAGAAATGAAGCGCACTATAGAGAAACATAGACGAAGAAGCTCCTTGTTTTCCCCAAATCATAGTAATCCCCTTCCCAGTCACACCACCACTAGGGCTCGCCGGCCACCAACCTTGATCCTCTGACTTCTACAAATCGCTGGCGAGCCCCTAACTCCGACGATCTGTATGCTCTTTATGGCGATTGATTGTCTGAAATACGTGGACGCCAGAATACGTTTGTTTCAGCCTTCAATCTATAAGTCTTCTTGTCCTTTTTCTCCAGGGATTTCGAGTTTTGTTTGTCTTGCCTTTGCTTGTCGTGTCTCTATTTTGGTTCCCTCTGTCCTTTGGCTTATGAGTTCATCCTTAGCTGTTTGTGTTTGATCTTATTTGGTACCCATGCATGTCCGTTAAGTTGAATCCTTCATTCATATCTTGATCATCCTTTGTTATTTGGAACCACTTTTTTGGTGGATATCAATTGTGGTCCTATGTTTCCCTCTTTGTTATGCTTTTTCTGCCTTTCAATTTGTCTTTGAGCTTATGTTGGTTTGAAATCTTGTTTTTGTGCCAAGGAATTGTTAGCTAGCTTCAGGTTGTTTGTGTTATACATTAATATGGATGATGTTAATTGGAGTAAGAGGTTTGCCACCTTGGGAAATGGGTATGCTTCTCTGATGATGAAAGCTATGGAGATGGAAAAGCCACCGACTATGAGAAAATTATGTGGGCTAATGAGATGAATGGGATGGGCAACAAGTATTTCAGGATTGTTAATATGCTATAATGGTCTATGAGTCAGTTTTGGATGTCATTGATTCAGTCATTCCGCTAGCTAATGATGATTTTATTAAACTCCATAAGATTGTGGTATCGTGCTTTCTCAATCTAGCGGCATGTTACCTTATAACTGGTATTTTTCAGCATGTCATCTGCATATGTTCACATGTTTTGACACTAGATTTCCAAAATGCTAAAAGTTTCTATCGAAGGGGTCAAGCTTATGAAGGTAGGTGACTTAAGGATGGCCATAGCAGATATTGATATGGCTTTAAAGCTTGAGCCTCATGACGAATCTGTTAAACTTGAGCTTGCAAAAGAAGTATGCAATTTTTTCTTTTATTGAAGAAGAGCAAGGAGCTTGTAATACTTCAGCTACTGCTTCGATCAAAGCTTCGATGAAACCAAAGAGGTGCAAAAACAACACCAACTTGAAGAGGCATTTTGTATCAGGGAAGTTTCAGATGTTACTTCACATAAGGATATATTGGACGAGGATAACAAAACTATTTCCAAGAGAAGGAAGATGGGTGAGGAGGTGAAGAGCTCTCTTTTGCTGGAGAGTGGTACTATTCAGACTACTTGTGTCGATGAAAGTGATCATGGTTGTCACGAAGACAATGAACCCCCTTTATTAGACTTGACCATGGTGGATTTTGAAGTTAAGAATAGTGATGTGTCTAGAGCTGGCAAAACCGACCCGTCCCGACACAAACGGCCCGAATCGGCCGAAAACCGACCCGATTCAACCCGACAAAATCACCATCCGAAACCGACCCGATTCAACCCGACAAAATCACCATCCGAAACCGACCCGATGTAAAACCGATACCCGATATAACCCGAAAAGTGGAAACCCGAAACCGACCCGAGTTGACCCGAAACCGATTCAACCCGAAGCATAACTCGACCCAACCCGAACGGATACAAATATCGATCACATAATTAACTGAATTATAGCTAGTTATCCTCAAAAAAAAATTAAACTTTGTTGTAAATAGTACCTCTCTCATCTCTCTAAGTAACAGAGCCACCATAAACCTCTAAACCTAGTTGATCTCTACCTCAAATTCTCCCAAATTCAATCTCAAATCATCCCCTCATATCACTTACTCGTTAGCTCAATTGCATATTTTGGTGATCCTTCCCAATAGTGATTGATTTTCGTCTCAATCATCCAAATCGTTTGAGAAGCACTTCTTGGTAAGACTTCGTTTCCTTATCTTTCTGGTTATATTAGCTTGGTTGTGGTTTCTCCCTTTGATTGTTATCAAGAGGTGAAGTTGCGGTTAGCTCTGTTTTTGCTTTTGTTGTGGTTCTTGTGATTGTTCTCGTACCAAGAATCAAGTATGGATTAAGTCAAGGATTACTAGAGGAGTAGAAATGAGTTGTTGGGAGAGAATATATTGTCTCCCAATTGTTTACAATATCTAAGGTGAAATCTTTGTCTGTTGAGGGACGACTTCAGTGGGGAATGGAGATGAAGGAGATAGATAATACGCTATTCCGTAAGGGTGAGTTTTTGTCTGCGTCTTTGATCTATGAGACTATAGCAGATGGACTAGTGCCGGTTATTCCAAACATAGAAGAAGTAGCTGTAAAATATCTTTAATTGATTGTCCCATATCTGCTAAACCAAGCAGCATGTTTTCCCAAGTTCAAAAAGTATGATAAGTATTCTCCTCTTCAATAATATCTTGTTGCTGGATGACGAGAGTGTGAAAGGCTACTTTAGAAGAGGACAAGCTTATATGGCTGTTAATAACTTGGGAGGCAGCTACAGTGGATTTTAAGAAAGCTCTGGAACCTTATGACAAAGCTATCAAGAATGATATTGAGAAGCTGGAAGGCAAAGAAGGGAAGAAGAAGGAAGGTGGTGGTCACCTTATGATGCCAGACCTTGCTAAAGAAAATGGAAAATTGCACTCCTTTGATCTGCTTGGCATTGCTAGCTCACCGTGTGCTAGTGATAAGTATGGTGATAAACAAGCCGATGTTTCAATCACTTGTAGTTCAAGTTCCAGGAACAATAGACCACTTGAAGATACTAAGAAGGACGTTGAGTGTCTTCGCTCATGTGCAATGCAAGAAGAAATGAAGGAAGCTGATGTTGCTCCCAATAGTGTTAGGAAGGAGAAAAAATGCACTAGTGTGGTGGACATGATAGCAGCTGACAGCAACTTTAGGAAACATTCACGATCAGTTGGCGGAAATTTTATGAATTGCCATTATGATGGGCATATGAAAGACGACAAGGTGGATATGCATAGCAATGTCTTAAGGGATGGTTATGTATCATCAGACTAGGGATCATGTCAAAGTTCTGGCACCAAAAGAAGTTCCAACTTTGAAGGGGGGTTGTCAACGACAATGTCACTCAGCCTCATGAGAAGCCTCATGAGAATCAGCAGGAAGAAAAGAAAAGGAGTCGGGTGGATTATACTGATACTGGAAGTAAGGGTAAGCGCTTAAGAAATCCTGATATATCTGGCAAAGCTACATTTAAGTCTGCCTTATCTTCATCTGTTGGAGTCACATTTAACCATGACTCAGAAATGGATAACCAATGGTATGAGTGAGTTGAGCGATGTAACCATGTCGGATACTGTCAATCTTAAAGATGCTTCATCTCTTCAAGACGATGGGAGTTGTGTCATGGGATCTAAATACATAAATTTTCAGGATGTTGGTCTCACTTCTTCCAAGCATAACTTTCACAATGGCAGAAAACAAAGTTCTCTCCTACATATTTCGCCATTGACTATGGAGAAGCTCAAATTGGGAAAAGATATACAGTTTTTTAACTCTTCTTTGATGTCTGTGTTGACGGTTCGTATCGTCAAACCTAAAAAAAACTACTTTGAAGGAGACCCTCCACGATGAATCTTCGTGGGAACCAGAGAGGTCTGTATGAAGGTCGTTGAAAGCCAGTCCAAGGACCAAGTCATTAGAGATGTTTGTCCTGCACCACAAGTAACAAAACCTATGCATGAAGATAATGGGTGTATGGGTGATGAGCCCTTGACCTCTAACCTGAGGTTATTACGGATGAGGTGGAAACATCGGCAATTAGTTCTGTTTTTTGTGATGTAAGTTCCATACAGGAGGGCAAGAGTGATAGTTCGTTGGATGCTTCTCCAAAGGGCGCCACAAAGTGGAAGAGACGGCGTTGTACCAGCTTGTCGACTGGTGTTTACTCTATTGGCGAGAGAGATACAGTGGAGGATTACTCACCATGGCGTTACAGAAAACGGGATAAGCAGTTGAAATGTAGCAAAGACCGAAGAAGGAAAGGTACAGTAGCACCTAAATCTAACGATTTTATGTTTTGTAGGAAGGACAATAAAAAGAAACGACTTGCAGAGTCAAGTTAAAGTTTGGGAACTGGTTAGCAAGAAAGTGGCATTTAGTACTAAGTCTTTTAGTAGTAGTTGTAATGCGCTGATAGGGTTAGATTTCATTAGTGTCATTTAGTTTTTGTATGGTTTAATGTACTTTGTTTCGACCAATGTAAAAAAAAAAAATTGATATACATGATAAAATTTTGGTAATTTGATAAAATAACTCGACCCGAAGTTAACCCGATACTACTTTGACTCAAAAATGACCCGATCCGAAACCGACCATAACCCGACCAGAAAGAATTAATGACCCGATGTGACCGGAAACCGATATGAACCGAACCGACCCGAAGGTTGTTATAACCCGAGTTGACCCGAAACCGACATGACCCGAACCGAGTTCACCCGAACTGAAACCGACCCGCCCCCCCCCCCCCCCCGATTGCCATCTGTAGATGTGGCTAGTGTTTTTGATGGAGTCACAAATATGAATTGTGACGCTCAGGGGCGGATGCAGTAGCATGCATGGAGATGCAAATACATCCTCAAAAAAATAGAAAACGTAAAGTTACTATTAAACCCCCTCTCTTTTGCATCCTCATTTTTTAATATTAAGGATTGTTTGGTCTTTGTGTGAGGAAAATACAAAAACTTCAAATCCCAATACCCAACATAAACAAAAAGAAGTGGTCCCCCTCTCCTTCTCTCTCCTACTTTCTCTTTCTCCTCTAGTCCAACGCACAAAACACTAGTACTTCCTATTTTTCTTCATTTCCACTTTTTATGCATATCTTATATCTTAAATATCTTAGGTTATACATTAATAAAAATTATGAAAATTTGATATTCTTAATCCACTTATTAAGACAAATTAAACAAGATCACATATGACTATATTTTATCTTATTTATTAAAAATTTATTTGACCTCAATCTTTACTCATGA
>CAAKMY010036907.1:0-15788 GCA_901111285.1 Corrigiola litoralis
GGGGGGGTGGGGGGGGGGGGGTTGCAAAGGGCCCTGTTTCCTCTTTCTGGAAAACCTTAATGATGCCCTGAACTTTGACCAATATGCATGTAATATTTTTGTGTCCAATACTCTGTTAGAATTGATGTTTAGTGTGTGGCTGTGGTTAGTATTATTTTAAAGAGTCAAAAATTGCCCCTTGCCATTTACTGCTCTCTCTTTCCTCTACTACCACAACCTGCTATAGTTCAGGACTTCAGGTTGATCAGTCGATTTTGGGGCTTATAAACACGCTGACATTGTGGCAGGTTGTTGCAGTAATGGAAAGAGAAGGGGGAAGGGGTGAATTTGAGTCTTTGATACGCTAAAAACTGCTGCCACAGAAAAATATTGAATGATATTTTGGGTCGAGTGTTGGATGGACGGTCAGGCCACAGTATAGACTTATAAAAGGAGGAATATCATAGAGAATATCTAATCGTATATCATGTTGGAAGCCAACGATAAAAAACGATATATAGAAAATCCCAATTAAAAAAAAAAAGGAAAGAAGTGAGCACGGAATCAAAAATTTCTATGAGGTTCAGCTGGTGATCTCTCTAGTCTCTAGTCTATCTTATCTTTAGTAGTTGATTAATTCTTTGGTAAACCTGGAGTAATTAACTTGTTAGACAGGTGGGACACCTATAGAAGAGGTAATTCCTTGTTACCAGAGCAGGATATAGAATTACAAATTACTAACTTACCAAGGCTTGAGCATATCCATTTCTGTGGTGTGACAGCACAAATCTACGCTGAACTGCATGAGCAACAATTTTTTTTAATTTACTTATTTCTTTTGGTCTTCCGCCCGGGGGGGGGGGGGGGGGGGGTTCGTGCGACCGCTCTGTATTTATCCATTATTATCTATCTTACATACTGGACTCAGCTTAGAAATGGTTTCTGTTCTCACACATTTTACATAGATCTATTTGTTTTTTTTTTTTTTTTTTTGCGAAGTACACTATATCAAGCATTATCCATTGATGCAGATCAACGACAAGGATATTTCAAAAGATTTGTATAAGAAGTACAGTGCGGTAAGTAATTAACCTTTCCTCCATCAGGCCTATATCGTTTTTTTTTTTTTTTTTTGGTTAAAGGAAGTATTAGGTTACAATGTGGAAGGGCTTGTAGTTGAAGAAGATGCCTATGAGTTTGTCTTGCTATAGTAACAACAGGCATGTTTGAGATTTACACTATGAGAAGTGAATTAAGAAGAGTCCCAAGGAGAGGAATTAGAACTGAGCTATTATTGACTAAGATTTCAATGAATTTTGGAGGAGATTCTAAAAGAAAAGAATTTTTTTGTTGATTGATTTGTGGATGACGAAGTTTCTTATGCCTTTCTTTATATATAGTGCCTTTCTATATAATACGAAGCTAAAATACAATTCATAGCAGAAGTAATGGAATATTCTAACAAATCTTTTACTTGTCAATAGCAAACTTCAGTGAGTGGGCCTATACTAAGCTGTATGGAATCAGCAATTTTACTTCTATTATGCAGCATAGCCAGTGCTTCTTTTTCTTGTTTTCTGGCTAGTACGTCATATCTTGTTTGTCCCCTTCTTTTGATGTGAGCTCCTTCTTTGGTTAAGCAGATTCATCGCCGAAAAGTCCGTGCTTGGCAAATGATATGTGTCCTATCGAGATTTGTTCGTCAAGATATTGTTCAGAGAGTGACTGACAGCTTGTCGGTGTCCCTCAATGTGAGTAATTGCTACTCGGAGATGGATGATATGCATGGCCTGTAAAGCACACATTATGATTTTTCTTCTTCCCTTTCTGCCTTAGATCATAAAAATGAGCTCTTGTAATTTCAACATGAACATCTTACAGAGTGCCCATGATTATCCAGATTTCTTTCTTATTCCATTTTTTGGCGTACGTTATGTAAAGATATTTGTCAGGATATTGTTGTTTATTACTTTATTGCATGATTTTACGACCATTTTTACATAAAAAAAAATGATTTAGCTATTCTAATATGATAATATTAATTTTCACGAAAATAAGCAAATTTGAAATGGTATGTAATTCAACTGCAAGTAATTATTTTCTCAAGTTTTTGATAAATGTGTAATTACTTTAAAAAACCCTAAGCTTTTCGGTAGACATTGAGATAATTAAACATCAAAAGTAACTTATGCAACGAAGGGATATGGTCGTGTACCTTGCATCCGTCTAGGGAGACTTTATGGTGCACATTGTTAGGATTTTTCTTCAACCGATTCAAAGTGATGGTTTTCCTTCATTCCTTTCCCATTGCACTACTAGGGGAATTCCAGTCCTCATAAATTGTATCTTCTTTCCCGTTGAGAAAATTTCTGTCAAAATATATCTCAATTTAATTAATTCATTTTATTATCTTGTCTGAATATGTGGTGCTGTATCTTCACAAGAATCATTTTGTTATGGACAGTCAGCTAATGCTGTAAGTACTAATAATATGCATGACATGCTTGTTGCAGAGGAACAACTTGCCTGCAGTTCGGCAGTACTTGGAAACTTTCGGGATACATGTTTATCTGAAATATCCATTCTTGGTACGAAAGTCATTATTTTTTTAATCATGTTTCTATGGATTTTGGTCTTGGCCAAATTTCCTATTTGAGGTTGCTGCACAGCTGAAATCAAGCTCTGCAAATCGAGCACCACTTGTCTTTTCTTAATGCTGAGGTTAAAAAAGCTTGCATGAAAGCTTGAATACAGTTTTTTTCTTTTTTTGGACGTAACACTCTTTGAGTCACTCGAATCTAATTCAAGTTCAATTTTGTTTGTTTTCACTCAGTTCGCATCTTATTATGGTGTCGATAGGCTTTGTACCAAAGTCCGAATTGTGTTTTTCAAATTATTTTCGAGTCGATTCTGCTGACATCAGGCCATACACTCAGGTCGTAATACACCACCTGATTGAGGTGGAATTTGGGTTTGGTTTTATATGATCTTATTAAGTAATCGATTGGGTCAGCCTTGCCACATGGTGTCTTTTAATTAAATGTTGTTTCTTTGCTTAAAGTTTCTACTGAAGATGTGTTGACGAGGCGTCTTTTTAGCTTGGCTAATCATTGTTCCTTTGGGCTCTTTCCCTTTAAAATCTATCCTTGTCTCTGTTTGGGCTGAGTTGGTTGCAACCTCTTTCTTGACATGATGTGCTTGTGGCCTGGAAAAGAAGGTTAAGATGGTTTATACTAGATGGTTTTACTACCACAATGCATCGAGTTCAAAGTTCTATTTGTTTTCCGTTTTATAAGAAAAGACATAATTTTGGCTGAATCCATACTTTTGATTTCATCACAGGTACGGGAGCATTTAGTTCCTATTTTAAGTGACTATAATATGAAGACTCAGGTATGTATTTAGCTTTGTTTCCATTCTATTGCAAAGTATCCTTGAATCGTCATTCCTGTAAAGATCCTAACTCTTCCCTGATATAAAGGAATTTGGTGTTCCCTGCTTCTTGATTTGTGTTTTAAACTTTTTGCTTTTCGAGGGAACAATAAAAAAATTCATGAAAGGAGTGTGTGCTGCCTTGTCAACTTCTTTCTTTAGTTGTCTGCCCTTTATTCTTGACTAACCACCTCATATAAGGACATACCTCATTAACAGTCAGAATTTTATAATGGATTGCCATTTGTGGATTGTTTTTTGAAACTGTATTAGGACATATCATATACCAGGAAATACTTTATTATTAGTCCGAAACCTCAATATGGTTTTTTGTTAAATGTGCTTTCCTCAGCTGTTGTGAATATTGCCCTTGGGCAATGGCTTACTTCCACTTGGGTCTGAGGGGATGCTTTATATATTCATCTTGTTCCTTTTAGTGGTTGATGTTATGAAAAGATTATTGGATAGGGTGAAAGAGATTGATGTCATGATGTGACAAAGGGTATTAGAGTAGCAGGAAGCATGTTAATTTTACTCATGACACTATGAATTTCATAAGGTTGTTCTTGTTAGCTGATGTTCAGAATTTTCAGCGTGCTCGACCCGTCCTTTATGAATATTGATTTGACAAAGCTTTGTCTTGCTGCCCTTGAGCAGCACTTGTTGGACGGCTTCTCTGTTATGGTTGAATTCAGAATTAGCTTTATGGGATGACCCTAGTATTTGGGGTCTCCCTTTGGGGGGTTACCCTGGTACTTTTAGTTGTATGGGACGAAGCTAGATTGGTAGATCATTTGGATGGATGGAAGGGGGTCACTGGGAGGAACAAGTCCTCGAATAACTCTTGACCTATTGCCTCTGTTCTTCACCAGTTTATTACCTCTCCTTGTCAAACTGTTACTGGGGTCACTGATCGATTGGACAAAATTAATAGAGGTTTCCTTAGTCTGAACTAGATTATAAGAGGAGAAATTGGAGGTGGCAGTCGCTGTAGCCTGTTGGCGTCATAGTACTTTAATTTGATTGATTGTCTTGCAGGTTAGGGGTTCAAGTGCTGGTAGTGGTTGTGGTGGTAAATAGTGGTGAGAATGTTGTGTACAACATGAAGTATTTCATAGTGTCCATTTTTTATGGCTGTCCAATTTCCTGTGCATGTGGTCAAGTTGAAAATTGTTGTTAGTCCCAGTATAGGTATTGGATATCAGTAGATAAAGCTGACCAATGTTTGGAATGATGCAGGCTCTATCCTCATATGTATTTATAGCGGCTAACGTCATGCTCCATGCAAATACTAAAGTTCAATCTAAACATTTGGATGAACTGCTTCCGCCTATAATTCCATTGTTGACTTCCCACCATCATACCTTACGTGGATTCACTCAGGTTTTTTGTGTTACATTTGGTTTATCTTTCTTTTTGTAACATGTCTACTGAAATCTATCTGCATATTTATTGATCATGGTTTCTATTCAGTTGCTGGTATATCAGGTTTTCTGTAAGCTGCTTCCCATATTCGATTCTAGCTGTTCTGGATCCATCAGTTTGGAGACAAGGTGCTTCAGCAATTTAAAGACGTACTTGGCACAAAACCCTGATTGTGCGAGGTACTTTTTCACTTCATTTTTCTTGTTGAAAGATAAAATAAGGAAGATTTGCTTGTGATTTACAGGAGCTTTATTTTCACCTAAGATATAATCAAAGGAAATTCTTCTATTCTGCTTGCTTATGAGCAATGGGAAATTAGACCAGGAAATTGATAAGGGGGATTGAAAAATTATGTTTACCAGACCCTACCTCAGGTGTGATCCATGCTAGATTGTTGTTGCTGATGTTAGATTGAAGTGTTTTGACAGATCGATTGTCATTTTTGTGCAGTTCTAGATCCCTGTAAACAGTATGACGGTTCCTGATGACTGTTAGCTGACCCCAAATCATTTGAGATTAAGGTTTATTTGTTATTTGACTATCTAGCATGGTGCCTTATCTTCCCTGCTCTCATTTTTTGTTCTTTGTTCTTGATGATACTTCAATATGTGTTCATCATTATCTTTTTCTTGTACGGTTACACTTGTAAAATCATGAAAGTTCTGGTCTCTTTTTCTGAAAGAAAATAGAGAGTGTAGTCCTTGTCTCTAGGTTTCACCAAACTAAGAAACTAAGATAGTTTGCTAGTCAAGTAGTCAGTCAGACCATCCTTCTGTATTGTAGGTGACATTCAACTTTCCTGTTTTCCTAGACTTTCTAATTTGTAGTAATATTTGATACATTGTATCACGAAAACCTACGTTGAAACAATCTGCTCACTTCTACTGCTCACAGGTTGCGAACTTCGATGGAAGGGTATCTTGATGCTTTTAGTCCAGATGAATCTATTAAACCTTTGGGAATCTTCTCTAACCGTGTCGAGGTTAGATGTACCTTTATTATGTTCTACCTTCATAGGAATTTACATATGTAATTTGAAGTTCCATGGAAACCCAAATTACATAGTCAACTAAATAATGTAACTTATTCTATGTCCATGAAACTCTAACTTAAATATTGTCTGCTTACACCCAAACAAAGGCGTATTTTCTTTATTTCGTGCAGAGGTGGTACATCATTCCATATACAAGGTGTTGCCTTGAATTGTGTACTTGTCAATCCTACTTCATATGCCCAGGAGAATAATTTTACTACATTGCAAATTAGTTTTTGCATCATTTCCCAGAAGAAATTTTATATTGTATTGCAAATTAATATTTTCCATTGTGAACTATTTTAATGGATATTGAGCTTTCTCCACCTCCGAGAGAGAGAAAAGAAGAATGAAATTCCTTGGGGAAAGGGATGCTTGAAGATTAGAACTTCATACGTAATAGCCTTGAACTTAAATAGCATTTTTCTCTCACAGTTGATCACTCTCTTATTGCACGTCTGCATACCTTTTCAGGGAATTTGAAGCTCTTTAGCAGTTTTGAATTTACAGATTATTTGATCTGAAAAGCCGCGCGGAAGAAACATTTCGGCTTCCTTTGAAGAAAATAATTTGTTGATTCTGATTCTAGTTATTTTCTTTTCTAGGATATGGAATTTGAATGCGTTCCTATGTCACTCATGGAGCGAGTTATGAATTTTCTAAATGTAAGTTGTTCCCATTACTGGTAATCAATTTACTTCTGGATCTTGGCTCATCATACTGTCATGTATAGGATGTCAGAGAAGAACTTAGAAGTTCAATGGCTAAGGATGATGTAACTCTCAAGAACGAGGCGTTAATGAAGGCAGTGGATCCTGGCTGTATACCCTCAGCAAATGCAGGCCAAGAACTGCTGTTTGCTTCTTTGTCTAGTGATTTATCATTAGACTTTCAGAAAAAGTTCACATTGTCTAAACAAGCGATGCTGAACAACGGTAAGGACAGTTATAGTGGAAGTAATACTTAGTAGGTTTGGCATTCTAAATGTCTAGAAAAGGGTAGTTCATTGCAAGCGGTTCCTGCTGTATCATGTTGTTGTGCTACAACAACATTAACATTATATGACCCCAGTGCCTTGAAAGAGGCTGCCACACAAGCGGGGTAAAGGGGGGGGGGGGGGATGTCGGCTGAAGTATATTTTCGTACTGATTTTAATTATTAGAGAAATTTCATTGCATGACCCTGTTACTAGATTATGAACAGAACACATGCAAATATGGAAGGGAAACATAATATTACTGAAACTAACTTCAAGTTACATTCTATATTTGCACCATTCTCAGTTTCTAAGTATAGGATTGTTCTACATGGCTATTATGCTCTCACTTGACACTTTGTCCTGCTTTTACCCTTTGTATATTGACACGACACAACCCTGGTACAGACACAAGTCATGGTCCAACCTCCCGAGATGAAAGTGGATGAGGCTTGCTAAAACTTAGCTTAGGCTGTAATGGGTCTGTGCCAGCCTCTCTACGAGTTGATGTTGCTGCATGTTTATACATGCACCCATTCATCTCTATATCTATATATGCACCATTTCTATTTTCTCAAGTACAGGGGTGTCCTACATGTCTCTGATATTTGCATTTGACTTTTAGGCCAGCTGTTTAATTTTGTTTGCTGACATGACACTACACTGGTACAACACGGAATATGTGCAATCCCCCAAGATGAGAGTGGATGTGGCTTGCTATAATTAGCTTTAGTGTGGGTCCATACCAGCCTCTCTACTAGTTGATGTTGCTGCATGTTTGCTTATGTCATGAGAAGGGCCACAATTTGAGAAACTTTAAGATCTGAGGTTCTGAATGATATAATCCTAAATCTATAAAAGGTTGAAGTATGTCGAGAGATATTGGGGTTTTCCTTGAAATTGTAGTACTTCTTGACGTTGTGCAAACGCAAAACTTGATCCATTTTAACCGTTTCCCTATGTTCTTTAATTTCAGTGTCAGACTCTCAGAACCATATTTGAGGTCGATGCCCATGTCTTTATTGAAAGCGTCTTAGCTTCATGGGTAAAATAATGCTAACAAGGTATATGGTATAATTTGAGTTCTGCCAAAGTACAGTGGCGTCCAATGAAATATGCTTCATTAGTAATTGAACGATTTTATTTATGAAAAGAAAGAGTACTAGACATAAGTCATAAGGATCAGGTGGTTGATGCATGAGGGGATGGGGAATAACATGCCCACCACCCGCAACATCATCTAGCCAACTAGGAGAGGTTACCAAATTTCAACCCCTAGTTATCTTGGTGAAAGGTAACTACTTCACCAATATGACTAAGGTGGTTTAGTCAGTATTGCATTCACTGCACATTAATTGGGCATTGATTTACCTTTCACCAGTCTTAATTATCGAAACTGGAATCTTCCCTCTTTCTGATCCATGCTTACACGTTTACACCAATACATGACTTTAAAAGATGTATCCAACGCCTGTCCTGCATAAGGAAAGTGTAGGGTAAATATAACAAATTTTTATTACCATATGTTACCTTTTCCCTAAACACTGTCTTTTGTTTAGCAGAGATGGAGGACCAACTCCTTGAACAAATATTGCATTCCAGAATTATATCTATGGAAAAGATAAAGTCTAACAGACAGCAAATTATACTTGTTGCCTCTCTTGTTGATCGTGTACCCAACCTTGCTGGTTTGGCGCGGACTTGTGAGGTGTGTGTTTTTTAACCTTGCCATACTTATTCTGTAACTGGCCTAGATATTTTATTTGCCCATTTTGGGTTGCTCAGATTACATTGCTTTTCCCTACTCCCTCTTGGCTGATACTCATTTTAATAATGTTTGTTCGTTCTTAACAAATGGTTTCTTATCTCTGACAGGTGTTTAATGCAAGTGCTTTAACCATAGCAGATGCTGAAATGCTACAAGATAAACAGTTCCAACTGATAAGGTGCCCTCCTCCCTTCATCTTGTTTATCTTATTAGACTTAGAACTGCAATAATGTATAGCACAATAGCATTGATCAGCATTCACATTAGAAAGCAAAATCTATTCATGCATTTTTTATTTTATTTTTTTGAAATAAAAAATCTATTCTGCATAGATATACTAGAGTAAGTCTTATGTAAGACAGTCTTATGTAATGTTTCAAATGAGACCAGCTCACTATTTTTAACTTTAGGTCACTGTTTACATGTTCTAGTGTAATTTCTATTGTTTCGTGTTGACTTTTGAATGGGGTCACCTTCTACAATTTTTGGGTCACTTACTACTGTTTCCGTACAAAATAACCCCGATGGTGGTCTTACTGTAAACCTATCATCTCATGCATTATTTTGTGGAAGAAGTTTTGATCTGATGTTCTCGTCAGTTAACCCATGCAATTTGTTATCATTTACTGTCTAAATACGGAGTTTGATTGTGGAGTGTTCGAATGCAAGCTTAGCTTTTTTGGTTGAATCATATGGTCATTATAGGAAATGAGACATCCTTATCTTTGATCAACTTGGCTTTGAGTTCCTTGCTACTATTGTCTTATGTTTTTAGTTTTATGTTCATTTTTTTTTTTAGAGTATCTTAGAGGTACTCTTCTGGCTTGCGTTTTTTGTATGGGTGTCTTGTCCATTAGGTTTGTACTCTTTTGGCTTGCACAATATTAGATTTTGTATGTTTTGCACAAAATATTCAGTTCAGTTTATAATCTTCACACAATGAATATTCATCATTACTTAGCCAATTTTCTTAACTGAAGACGAATCAAAGTTGACCAATTGTTTTGTCGCTGCAACATCAAAATCGATTCAATTTCATATTTGTTTATCTGTGGATAAAATTTATTTACTTAACTGTCTATTTAGCTATTCAATATAACGTCAGTTTGATGGCTATTCATAAGTTACATATGATGATTGTTTATTTAAACTAATATTCTTAGATATTGTTCAATCTTACTGGCCTATCCGCCTATGTCAATTGTACGATTGACTAATTTATTTTAGTTCTTCAGCATGACAGCAGGGAAATTCTTTTGGGATTAAGGCTTATTTGTTGTTGTTATTGTTGTTAGTGTGACAGCTGAGAAATGGGTTCCCATCATTGAAGTTCCCGTAAATAGTGTCAAAACGTTTTTGGAGAAAAAGAAGCGACAAGGTTTCTCAATTTTAGGATTGGAGCAAACTGCAAATAGCGTACCCCTGGACAAGTATAGCTACCCACAGCAAACGGTATATGTCGATCTTTACTATGCAATGTCTTCAGTGTTCAATGAATTTCTATCCATATAGCATGGTTTTTCTATCGCTTTGAGTTCCAAATATGGAGTCATGTAAATTGATACAGTAGTGTGTAGCAGGTTTAACTTCCTTATCTGTAATATAAGTTCAAACTTTGCATATCTATCATCTATGTACAAGCTCTTGCTTCTAAGTTCTCTCTTGAATTTCCACTTTATAATTATCGGTCTTCTGTTAATAGTCATATAGATTTATCTAAGGATTGTTATTTTTTGCAGGTTCTGGTTCTTGGTCGTGAAAAGGAAGGTATTCCTGCGGACATAATCCATGTTCTGGATGCTTGCATTGAGATCCCACAGTTAGGAGTTGTTAGGTCACTCAATGTTCATGTCAGTGGTGCCATTGCTCTATGGGAATATACTCGTCAACAGAGATCATGATTATGCATCTGATTCTTAGCCGAAGGACAGAATCTGCTACAAGATAAAAGGCTGACAGCCTGTCCTCAATACAGTCATAGCGATGTGTCACTCAAACATAGCTAGCCATTCTTCTCTACCCATGCCATGTCAACAAAATACACTTTCAAGATTAAAGCATATATACCTTCATGTTCACCTGTTATGACTTATAGTCCTTTGTAATATGGTAAGTTTATTTCCCTTGAGTCACCTTTGTGTTTCTATAGTAGAACCGTTGAGATTTAGTCAATTAGGCAGCTTTCTCATATTCTGTTAGAGCTGTTGAATTACTCTGGTAAGTTTATGTAACAATTGTATGGAACTTGCTGAATTCTTGTTGTGGTTCCTTCCGCTTCGCCATGTCTGTTCAGTTTTCAGTCGGTGTGAACATCTAAATTAAAGCTTAGAATTTTTTTCAGTCACGTGTAGTGAGCCATTAGAATGTAGTTGTTACTTTTGTTGAGGATGCTGCTGCTATCAATTCAATTATCATGGCAATTTTTCACATCCATATACAATGGGCCAATTTTGTTTTTTGAATAGTTATCCCTTCGAATTTCTTCGATGTAAGTTGCTATGCTTCAACCATGAAGTGATTGACTATGGAACCTTCTCTTTTATATTGGCTCTTTAATCTTTATTCTGGTATGAGCTTGCAAGTCAGTGCCTACAGGCGCACACGTGCACAGAGAACACTCTGGCTTGCAAAGCTTGAACAAGCATACATTCACACATATTGTTAGGGCTGCAGAAATGGGAAGAGGAAGGGTTGGTGAGAAATGAGGAATGCATTGAAATTTGAATGGTTCTAATGCATCAGGATTGGATGAATTTGATACAGGCAAGCATGTATATCCTCCCTGCCTACCTAATTGTTGAGTTTGATGCAAGAGTGCATTGTGCCCTACTCACGAACTATAAAATGGAGATACTCTTTGTTCTTAAGTAGATTCCAGCGAACTACTACTTTGGGCAGATCTCTTATCTAACAGAAGTAGACTCCTTGTAAACTTAAATATACCTTACCATTTGTCATCATTTGTCAACACAAGAAATGCAGCTCAGGCTAGCTATGTTCTTCCTGGTTAGTTGCTGTCACATGTTGAATCCCTTCATTGTGCGTGCCAAAGTCTTCATGGTTCTCATGGAGGGTGGTTCCTTTGTCTTGACGAAAAGTGATGAAGGCTACTCAAGGTTAGATTTCAGATCTTCAGATTACATTATAACCCCTTAGTGTTTGTACTTCAAACTCTCATCGACCTAGAATTTTTCTTGTCTGCTTTTATTGATGTCCATACTCTCCTTGCAGGAATTACAATGAGATCAGAGTACACAAAGAGACGACCGGTAGAGAGCATGATGTTTTATTAGAGACCTTGCTTGATTCAGGGTCGTACACCAAGCTTTATAGTTACAGTCATTTGCTCAATGGATTTGCCATTCATCTCACGTCACAAGAGGTGCAGCAAAATTTAGATATTTGTTCTGATTTTCTGGCTTCATTAGGAATTTCATCTTACGTCTTGTTGACAGCATTCCTGTTATCTTTCCTTACCGATTCTCAGCATACTTAACAATCCAGTACAATGCATACAGGCCATTGAGCGTCTTCGGAATGCTACAGGAGTCAGGGCTATCCATGAAGATATTAAAGTGGAGAAGCTGACTACTCATACTCCTGATTACTTGGGTATTTCTAGTGGTGTTTGGCCAGCTTTAGGGGGTGCAAGGAGATCCGGTGAAGGAATAGTGATAGGCATGATTGACACAGGTGTTAATCCTACTCACCCAAGCTTTACCAACGGATCCATGAGTGATAAAGCTGATAAGTTTAAAGGGAAATGTGTCACTGGTGAGATGTTCCCCAGTACTGCATGCAACGGCAAGATAGCTGGGGCACAGTATTTTGCCCGTGCAGCTATTGCGGCTGGCGATTTTAATGCTACACGGGATTATGCTTCGCCGTATGATGCTGATGGTCATGGAAGGCAAGTCACATTACACGAACATGCCCGTATCTTTTGAACTTAAGTGGTAATTTTATCAATGTTTTGGGCCTTGTGTCATCAAAATATTTCATTATAACCAGTGCTCTGATGGCAGTTGATTAGATCTTTATTATTTTTGTGGTAAATTACCTGAGCTTTTTTTTTTTCCTGTGGTTTAAATTGTTGTGTTTGATAGCCATACAGCATCGACTGCTGCTGGTAACTACGAAATACCTGTTGTGGTCAATGGCTACAACTATGGATATGCAAGTGGTATGGCCCCTGGAGCTAGGTAAGCCATGCAAACCGGTACATCTATGTTATTTCATACACCGCCCATAGTTGTTAATACACCACCCTGTTTTAACAGGATTGCTGTCTACAAGGCTCTTTATACATTTGGAGGCTATATGTCAGATGTCGTGGCGGCTGTTGATCAGGTTTCATTACTAGATAGGTGGTATTATCTTCACCTTTTCCCCTATATTTTTAGGGGAATAAAAGAAACGAGATTTAAAATCGAAAATCCTGTTTTCAGTGCCAGTGGTATTCAGTTGATTTTCATTCTGTCCAGGCTGTTGAAGATGGAGTTGATATACTGAGCCTCTCTATTGGACCATCTAGTATACCACCTGGGCCTTCTGCCTTCCTTAATGTCCTAGAAATGGAGCTATTGTTTGCAACAAGAGCTGGTGTTGTGGTCATTCAAGCTGCTGGCAATGGTGGTCCATCGTCTAGTTCGATTCTTTCTTTTAGCCCATGGATTACGACTGTTGCTGCCTCCACAATTGATCGCAAGTACAACAACTCGATCATGTTAGCGAATGGACAGAACTTATCTGGCCTGGGCCTTGCACGTAAATAAGACTTGATCATTCCTGTCATCTACAATTTTGCATTTGAGTTCAGCTATGAAATTTCAGCTCTTTAACTCTGTGCTCTGAATTGTTAACGTATTTTACAGCTCCGACCCCTGGAGAGTCTCTTTTTGTCATGGCTGCAGCAGCTGACGTCTGTCGACATAATTCTAGCATAGGTCTCATCCAAACTTGCCAAAGTCCGCAGCCGTTTATTCCTTTCCTGGCTCGTGGGAAACTGATCATCTGCACATACAGCTTCGATTTTGAATTTGACTCAGCAAGCATAGTTAAAGTTGCTGAAACAGTCGGCATTATCGGTGCGGCTGGGTTTATTATGACAATGGACCCTGACGTAGGTTCTGAGGAAGTGAAAGGTACCACTGTGCCCTTAGGAGTGCCTGGAATCGTTCTAAACAATATAGAAGCTTCTACGGTATGGCTTTTGACAATTATGTTAAGGAGCAATAATTTGCTGCAGAACACCAGAATTTGCTTTCTCATTTGCTCTCAACTATTGATTTCACCTGCTTAAAGAAATAGCATGCTGAGACCCAGATAAAGTGTTATATGCTTCACTTTTTTTAGTCTGTGACTTATTACATTATACTGCTCTACTCGGTTCCATCATTGATAACGAAATCTGCACTTCATTTATGTTTCATTTAACCTGAGGATCATTTATCTTTTCACTTTAAAGTTTTCAAGTAAATTATTAAAGACTATATTAACTGTTTAACCCAATTAATGCTGCAGGGCATACTAAAATTTTGGTTTATCTTATTTGAAGGCACTCTGGCAGTACTACAACTCAAAGACATTGAGGGATAGATCTGGGAGAGCAATTGCTTTCACCGCAACTGCCAGGATTTTTGATGGTAGACATGCAATATACACTGGACAAGCACCAATTGTGGCAGGATACTCATCAAGAGGACCTGATGTGAACAATGCGCTTCTGGAAACGGCTGATGTCCTGAAACCTACTGTCATGGCTCCAGGTTCTTCTATCTGGGCTGCATGGAGCCCCAACAGTGAGGGAGATCAGTATGCAAAAGGTATATATACCATTGACTTAATAGTTTGAACATCAGCGAAGTCTCTCGAGTTACGCGTATGAACTATACAAGCTAGGAAGTCTCAAGGAAGTAGCAAATTGTCACGGAAAATGGCTTTTGCTTTCAGTTAGCGCAAAGTAAAAGTAGTACAGTTAGCGTTTCATAAGCATCCATTATATTGTAGGTCTCATATTGGGGTTTTTTTCATTCAATCAGGTCAAAATTTTGCACTTGTTTCGGGAACAAGCATGGCCACTCCTCATGTCGCTGGTGTTGCTGCATTGATAAAGCAGAGGCATCCTCGTTGGAATCCTTCTGCTATAATATCAGCAATAATGACAACCACAGATGTGGCGGACGGATCTGGCAATTCCTTCATGGCACAAAAGATCAATGAATTATCACCAGCAACCCCATTTGATTATGGAGCTGGGTCAATTAACCCTTCTCGGGCCCTCGACCCTGGGCTGGTATTTGTCAACAAGTTCAAGAACTACTTACAATTTCTGTGTGCCGTCCCTGGGGTGGATGAAGAGTCTGTCAGACGCGCTGTAGGTATAGGGTGTCCCAGCAAGAGAAAGGCTTGGTGCTCCGACTTAAACACACCCACTGTGACAATCTCAAACTTGGTGGGTACAAGGAAAGTTGCAAGGACAGTGACGAATGTAGGAGAGGTAACTGAGAGCTACAATGTCACAGTGACAGAGCCAATGGGCGTTAAAGTTAAGGTCTCACCAAAAGTATTCACTATTATTCGCAATTCTGTGCAGCGCCTTAAGCTAGTTGTTGAAGCAACAGATGCTACCCATGCTTACAGCTTCGGCGAGATGTTACTTCAAGGAAATAAGGGGCATGTAGTTAGAGTTCCTATCGCTGTCTATGCAAGTAGTAAATTAGGGTCTTGAATTCCTACCATATTACATAAACGCAGAGCTATTTGTTTAGGAGTGAAATAAGAAACATATTTTTTGCATATTTATAATCAAGTAAATTTATTGAGTTACCTTTTTAGAAGTGTCTTCGGCCTGAAGTTCAGAAATCTGACATGTTGATATAAAACTTCACGTCAACTATTGCTTATCAACTGATGCATTAACTCAAAAGAAAAAAGTTCATTAGATAGAGCTCATAGAAGTTCATATATGTTCTTTTTAATCTATCGACTGCCAAACCTCTGTTTATAAAGAGACAATGGAACTAATTAACACGCCTAACCAATCAACACTAATTAAGTGCATGATTTTTTATTTTTTATTTTTTGGAAAATTGGTATAGAATAATCCCAACTATAGCGGTTTGTTTGAAAATAATCCAAACTATGTTTTTTTTCAAAATAATCCCAACTTGTCA
>CAAKMY010036908.1:0-10913 GCA_901111285.1 Corrigiola litoralis
ATATATTTTGAAATACATAAAATTTCACAATTTATCATCTATATTATATTAGATAATAATTTTAATCGAACTACAATGTTATCTAAAACACCGTGCCATGATGGCACGGGTAGTTATACTAGTCTTGTTATATTTTAGAACCCACACTTAATGTTTTGAGCGTGCCATCATCTGTGTTTGCGACTTGCGGAGAAGGAATACCCAAGCAAAGTTATCGCGTCGTACTAGATTATTATTTGTGGGAGTACTCATGAGTGTTAACGATAACTATCCTTTTAGGACCTTAATTCCTTTTATCTACAGTGATGATAGTCTTCAAGAGCTCAAATCTTTATATGTATTGACTAATGGCAGAGCCAAAAATTCAATATTAGGGGGGCGAGATATTTTTTCGTAAAAGGAAAAACACAAACACACACAAATACAGTGCACATACTTAAGTTTTAAGCTATTCAATTCGATGTTATTTATTAATTTGAGTATATATTTGTTTTATTTCTTGCCCATAGAGATGTAAGTCATGTAACACCATGTGCACGTTCCCCAAACTTCAGCATCTAAAAAGCGCTTTATCAATCTGGAAATGTACTTCAACAAATGAAGTCAACCCACAATCTGTCAATAAATGGCCGCAACTCCCACGATCATATGAGTCGCATCTCCACATTCCTTCATAAAACCATGGAATATCCATGCTCAAAGTTCTATTTGTTCTGCATTTGCATAACGCTAATATGCTTCATCTCAAGCGCATCCCCAGCTTCGCCAACAAAACGCAAAACAATTAACACTTTCATCAGAAATGAATGCAATTCAACTGGTTACTCTCAACTTTGCTACAAAGTACTTTCTCCATACGCCTCTAAGGTAATGAGTAGCCGGCAAAAACTATGTAAGGCCGCTCTAACTGTGACCTTGAGCGCTGCTAAAAACGCGTCGAAAATTGTCATGAAAAGCTCAAAGAATAACTGGCTTAAGGCCCATACAAAGGAGGCTGCTGCATGTAGAGATTGTATTGAAGCGCTTGGATATAGTATTGACGAGATTATGCAGAGTTTGGATGCAATTAAGACCTATATGAAGGAATCTATGTCTCCATATGCAAGATCTAACATTATTACTTGGGTAAGTGCTACGATTACTGATGAGACTACATGCTTGGACGGACTGGACGAAGGTCATGTTAGAGTGAGTTTGAAGAAAAAGATAAGTGATGCTGTTTTACGTGCTCTTAAACTCACAAAAATTACTCTTTCTCTAGTTAGTCGACTCTAATATGAGGATGTAACCTTTCATGTGATCACTTTCAAAAAAAATAAAAAAATATTAAAAAAAACCTTTCATGTTCTCAAATAAATGGCTGTAGATTACACTATCATTATTATGGTTTGAAGTTCTGAATTCTGATAAGTTACTATCATCCGCTAGACCTGGTTACCTAGTGGACCATATGGTTCGACCCACTTTCGTTTGTACTCCAACAGACTGGCTCACTGCTTTCAGCTAACTCTGGACTATACAAGAGGCCCAAGTTTATGTGTATGCCAACAATTTGGGTGATTGCTTTACTGGACTGTCCAGAAGCAAAAAGATAGTAAAATGTGGATTGCAATGGACTGACTCCCTTTTTTTTAGAATTGGAAAAATTGAGATATGAATAAACTCAATTACGGTGGCAAATAACAATAATCACATTTACGAAAATTAACACTAATAATCTTAAATTATGACTATGTTGATAGCAATGGTCCCAAAGTCGCCACCGGCAAAATCTCAGGCGAAAAAAACTCATGCGCCTTATTTATTTCATAAAAGCTTAGGTGGAAATTTAATTAAATTTACTTTTGAAAAATGCAAAAAAATCCTAAAGGCTAATTTTTTAAGCTTAAAAAGTAAAAAGCAGTAAGAAAACAACCCAAACCTATAGAAAACCTTTCACAACATATTCAAAAGAGAAGCACTTGATGATGATCTAAAACATAAAAGTTGAATCATATGAGCGCTTTATTAGGAATATATTTCTTGATTGAGTTTGAACTAAAAGCTTAAATAAAATGGTCTTTTCACATGGTATCAATTGCTTGCCCGACCAAAACGTCAAGTCAAATCATAAAAATCTCTATGTTGTAACATTGAGAATTTCATCATGTACATTTTGGCATACGAGGGTTTATTAGGTTAAACTATTGATGAAGCATATGAGATGGCCTTCTCACATCTTATTAGTTATTACCTTGGTACTTTGACTACTTTGTTGGCGAAGACATTTTGACGCTTTATGAATGATGCTCACTTTCCTGCATACTACGACTGTGCTGCTATTTAATTTGACCCATATGGAGCATGTGCTGGTTTTCAGTATATATATATTTCAATAAACTGAAACCTTACTCTTGCAAAATAAGTCAAGCCATAATCTGCTTATAAAAGGGGATCCTTATAATCTCATTATCACATACATCTCCATTCTACTTAAAGTAGTTCTCCCTTAAGTAACCATGGAATACTCACGTCCAAGTTTCCTGTTCTTCCTTGCAATCCTGTCCTTAGCTTTGTTTTTTTCAAGCACTTCCCTAGCATTTGCCTCTTCAAGTTGCAATACCAAAAATACTGTCATACAAAATGGATGCATTGCCACCCATTTCCCGAAACTTTGCTGCACATCTATCTCCCCTTTTGCCTCTACCATTAAATCTAACCGGAGAGAGCTTTGTAAGGCCGGCATAATTGTGTCAATGAACGCTACCGAGAACGTGCTGAAATTGTTGGAGGGCATCTCCAAGAATGGTGGCGTAAAGGCTAACACTACAGAGGCTGATTTGATTAGTGGCTGTCAATCTGATTTTGGTTTTGGTGCTGGTGATATTAAGGAAGCCTTGAGTAGATATGAAGCCAACGTGAATCAAACTGATGTTGCCATTTTCAAAGATGCAGTTGGAACTTACACACTTGGTGCTCTTTGGGATGAAGAATTCTGCTTGGAGAACCTTGTTAAAGCTGATGTCAAAGGAGCCAATTTGAAGGCTGTCTATGCTGCTATTTTACGTGCTGTGAAACTCAAAAAGATCACTTGGTCTTTTATCAATCGCCTCTAGTTACTAGTATTGAACTTGAATCGAAGTTCCAACAATATTGGACAAGTAATTCGAAATATACATTTGTGTCTCTCAACCAATGTAGTGAAAGATATAAAGCCTCCATTATTAACATTGTATTGTAATGATGTGGACTCAGTTACTCGAATATGTTCAGGAATAATAAAATCATGTTTTTTTTTTTGAAAATAATAAAATCATGTTAGATTAGTAATGCTTCTAGTATTTTTGAATGATAACCTTCAAGAATGAAAACTAAAATAAAATCATATACATTTTTATTAGACAAACTATTGACTTGGAAAAAAATACTAATGCAATTAAAGTTACAAACTCCCGAGCATCGTCGTCGGGGTTAAAGACTAGTAATATACTATTGGGTGTGAGATTGCTAGTCATATAGTCGTAGGGATGTCAATGGGGCGGGGCGGTAGTACGTGGATATAGGCTTACACATGCCCATACCCATCTACATATTTCGTACCTATGTCCATACCCATACCCACCACGGGTAGGAATTTTATACCCATACCCATCTACATATTTTGTACCCATGTCCATACCCATACCCACTACGTGTAGGAATTTTATACTCATACCCATCCCGGGGGGTACAAAATACAAACCGTACCCGCCCCACCACCCGCAGGTACCCACCAGCCGCCCCATCCCCTTCCGCCCCACCCGGCCTAGTTCCACCCATCCATTAAAATGGTACCTATTTAAAATCGTATCCTTTTATTTTAAATGAAGTATCCTTTAATTAAACGATAACTTTTATTTGGTAAATTTTATCTATTTAGTAACTACAAGTTTATAAGCTTACAAATTATAATTAAGAAAATATAAAAGCCCAATGGAGATAACTAGATGAGGTAGGGTGGTCGGGGAAGGGGTGGAGCGGTTGGAGATGGGGCGGGTTTGGGGCGGTATGACATGAAACTCATACCCGCCCCACCACCCATGGCGGGTACAACATTCTATACCCATTGCCGCCCCATCCCCACTAAAGTACTACCCATATCCATTTCACTTGGGGCGGGTGCGGTGCGGTACCCACTTGTACCTGCCCCATAGTCGGATGCTATAGTAAGTACTAGTACTTGATGCGACAAAATAAAAAATATTATGAACTTTTTTAAACTTTTCTGAAAATAAAATAAAAAACGTTGTAGAGATCAGACCCATATATAGACACCATCTGACGAAATTGAAAATCATTGGTGCAAAATTTTCAGCAAATTTAAAGGACGCCTTTTGTTGCTCTAACAACTAAACAAATCTACTGTATATTAACATGGAACTTGCATATTTAGGAGCTCAAGCTATAATCTAGGCTATGTTAGGTAAAACAGACTAATAAGGTAGCTAAAAATTGATAAATTAATTACTTGATAAGGTAGCTGAAATTTGAACCCTGATAAGGTAACTGATCTTAATAGAAGTGTTTAGTGCAATTTGTTAAAAAAAACAATTGATATTTGACAAAATAACATAGATGGACATGTTTATATTTGGAAATAATATTAAGTATTTAATTGGAAGGCTTGTTATTTGGTAAAAAGTCTTGGAACAAAAATGTAATAGATTTATGACCAGTACCTTTTTTTATAAGCTACTTGAGTTAGCTTATTTTTGATAAGTATAAAAAGACTTACTTATGATTTTGGTCAAACAAGTTTTCTTCAATTATACAAGTCAATATGAGCTTATAAACTATCTAAATGGCGTGGCAAAAGATATTACTGCTTACATAAGCAGTGACGTTATGCATTAAGAACTCAAGATATTTGAACCTTTGCCAGCTAAAGAAGTAGTAACTCAGTAAGTATTTAGCTCAGCCACAAATTTCCCATAACGTCACTTCTTGTTTGCTTGAAGTATCCCGTTCTAAGTTCTGATTAAAAAATCATATTAATGATTGTTATTTTTCATCAATAGACAACAATTAAATGTTCCCAAAAGACTATATATTGTGAGATCCAAGATGATACATTAAAGTAATAGATGCATATGGAAAAACGAGAATCCCCACATGTTGGAGGAAGTATGCAATGAGCTAAGCATGCCAAGAAATTGCCAAGCAATAACTTTGCAAATACTCTATCTCTCTCACTCTCTCAGGATTACTTATAAATTTAGACGGTAAATTCCTAAATAGTTAGACACAAGGTCGATCTGTATGCACCATATGTTATATACTTAAATCAATTAAGCACATTTCATATAGATAATTAATGTTTTAAGATTAAAGTCTCAAAACCAGTAAGAAAACAAGGCAAGCTTTTAGAAAAGAAAACCTCTCACACGCGTTGTTCAAAAGAGGAATGTTCACTAATTTTAGACTAGAGGCGGAAAATAGGAACATATACTCAAAGTAAAATCTCTTAACACCTGATGAAGATCTACCAAATATAAAATTGGTTGGCCAAACGCATCATGAAATCATCCTTATTAGCATCTAGCTAGATAGGCAGATAGCGCCAAGAGATGCTCGATGCCCGCCTTCCTGTGTTTTTTTATTGTGTCCAATGAGCCACTGAAAGCAATATAATGACTACGAAGGGAAGGGGAAGGGAAGGGGAAGTGAGAATTCAAAAATGTGACTTAACTTTTACAACACCTCGATCTTACCAGTTTATTTGACCCATGTGGAAATATGGGGCATGTGGTGGTTTCCTTGTATCTCAATAAAATGAAACCTTATAATCTGTTCATATATGATCCGATCAATATAATCCCGTTATTATCACATACTACGCACATCTCCATTCTACTTACAGTAGTCCTCCCTCAAGTAACTATGGAATACTCACGTCTAAGTTTTTTGTTCTTCCTTGCTTTCCTAACCGCATTAGCTTCCCTTTTGCCAAGCACTTCCTTAGCATTGACCTCTTCAAGTTGCAATACGAAAAATACCCTCATAAAAAATGAATGCATTGCCACCCATTTTCCAAAACTTTGCTGCACATCTATCTCCCCTTTTGCCTCTATGATAAAAGCTAATCGGAGAGAGCTTTTCAAGGCCGGTGTAATTGTGTCGATGAATGCTACCGAGAACGTGTTGAAATTGTTGGAGGACATCTCCAAGAATGGCACCGTAAAGGGCAATACTACAGAGGCTTATTTGATTAGTGGCTGTCGATATGGTTTTGATATTAGTATTGTTGATATTAAGGATGCCTTGAGTAGCTATGAGGCCAATGTGAATGAATCTGATGTAGCCATTTTTAAAGATGCTGTTGAATCTTCCACACTTGGTGCTCTTGGAAGTGAAGAATTATGCTTGAAGGACCTTGTTAAAGCTGATGCCAAAGGAGGCAATTTGAAGATCTTTTATGCTGCTGTTTCACGTGCTGTGAAACTCAAAAAGATCACTTGGTCTTTTATCATTCGCCTCTAGTTATTTGGTGCTTGGTATTTTTTTTATACTACTATTTGACGGTTTAATTTGAAGTTGCAACAATTCAACGTAAGTAATTGCTAATGTTTTTTGTCTTACAAGCAATGTGGTGAAAGATATGAAGTCTCCATTATCATTGTAATGATGTGGACTCAAATACGTTCATGAACAATAAAATCGTGGAAGATAGGATGATGGATTGATGGTGATCCACGCACTGTGTTATTATCAATTTGATCGCGACTCTTTTTAAAGATTAATATGAGAAAATGGCTAAGAATTTGACTTAATTTGCCTAAAATAAGTGCACATATATATAAGAATCAAATTCAAAAGTGTTTTAATTGGTAAAAGTATCGTCTCTTAACTAGCACTAGTAGAAATTAACAAATAGGTAGTGGCACCCTAAAGGTATCACCTGTTTGTTGTTTCCCAACCTATGTTTGATATATTAAATTGACGTCGTAAATTAAATAAAAAAAGAGATGTTGATTTTTACTCTAGAAAGGTATTGGTTTCAGTATTTTAGGCGTAATCTCCTTTTTTAGTTATGTCATATGTAAATTTGTGCGGTCCTTTAGAAAATACGTCTGGACAAATACTGAGTGCTTCCTGAAAATGCTTAACTACACTTCGGTAAGCTAGCAAACATAGAAATATGGGTCGAAATCTGCAGCATTTGTGTGAAACAGAAGCAAATAGGAATAGAAAATATGTAAGGAAGGAAGAGAATGGATAACAAAATTTTAAGAGAAAAGTATTCATTCAACATCAGCAGATAGTACTGATACAAAAACATCAAGAGAAAATAAAGTATTGATTCAACTCAGCAGAATACTAACGGCGTAGTTGCATTGTTTACGTCAATTAGTACAATCTTCGGAGATATAAAATCCAATAAATTTGAAATTTCGTTTTGTGACCTTAGCAAGTTGGATTAACAAGTGATTATTATTATCAAGTAGTCCTAATGTTGGTTTTTGTATATCAATATATCCTTAAAACAACTCCCCCCTATGGTCATCATAGAGATGATATGTGTTATGTAGAGTAAGCCCAAAGGCTCATCCGTCAAAAGCTCGATGACAATGTCGGAAGCAAACTCCCTGTGCACATGTGATGGTTTGACTGGCTTCACGGCAATCTCGAAAAATCAGAAAGAAGCTTAAACAAAACACGAAAACTTTATCATGTGCCAGTGCAATCCACAAAATCAGACCTATATAGTCTTCCTATAAAATGGGATATATCATATACTTTCTCTTTATCTTCAGCCATATCACTGTTACGTTCACATTTACAGTTCCACCTTTTTTTTTTTTTGGTGCAGTCAGTTCCACCTAAATTAACTATGGGATATCAGCCCTCTAGTTCCATGTTCTGTACAATTCTGATCTTCTCATGTATTATTTCAAGCATTTCCCTCGCTTTGGCCTCCTCGCAGTGCAATTCAACACGTACCTTCATCATATCTGAGTGCAATGCAACCCATTTCTCCAAGATGTGCATAACATCTCTTTCTCCATTCGCTTGCAAGATTAGTTATCATAATCGACAACAACTTTGCGAGGCCGCTCTAAGAGTGACGTCAAGCACTGCAGTTGACGCATGGAAATTGTTATCGAACGTCTACAAGGAAGAGAGTGTTAAGGCCAACAAGACCGAGGCTGGTGCAATTAGTGGTTGTATGGCTAATTTTGGTCACGTTGTTGATGATATGAACATAGCATCCCGTATGATGAAGAACAAGGTGACAAATCAACATACTCTAGACGCTGTAAAAGAATTCGTCATAGCGTATACAGGGTTTGCCATGGCTGATGAGAAACGCTGCTTGGCGAAACTTGATAGAGCTCATGTCAGAGCAGATACAAGGAAGAAGATCTATGCCGCGGTTTTGCCAGCATTGAAGCTTAAAATGATCACTTTGGCTCTTGTTAAGCGCATCTAGTTTGATTTCTAAACTTCTCTTGTATTGGTAAGGCCGGGTTTTGCCGATTTAGATTTGCCAACAAAGTGGTTATGTATCTATTTTAGCAAGACGTTTCGAGTCGACCAAACAATAGAATTTGTTCAGTAGGCACATGAAGTAAGGAACAATTCAGCTGCATTATATTTTACTTTTGATTTGTGCTTTTTAATCAGCAATTAAGTGGCTAACTAATTCATTACTCTTCATGTTTGGGAGAAACACAAAAGAGGGAGCACGGTCCTATCTACTAATGTTTCGTCCTAAACCAATTGTGAATCAGAGGAGTAACTCACTCGACTGGTAATAAACCATAATTTAACCTTTAACTTCTTTTCCCGATCGATGTGAGATTTCTAAGTCACACATGACATAACACTGCAATTAGTTGGAATCACTTACAATCAGATGATCGGCGACTCCAGATAACGGATCAGATAGAGTAGAAATACTCTGCCTACAGGCATACAAATACGATAAGAGCTCGTAGTACAGTCTAAAGCTAGCCATGAGCCACTTTTGGAAGCAAACTCCATGTGAGGTTGTTAATTTTAAGGGAGGATGAGAAAGAGGGAGAAGTTAATAACTTGCTCAATTAATAACATTAGAGAATGGCTAATATATAGGCCTTACAAAGAAATACTGATGCTAGAAACTAGGAGTACAATAAGCAAAGTGGGGAGACATCCCACAACCCTTTAACTTCCACAACATACACAAACTCCTTCAACATAAAACTTCTAATATACTGACACCTTAACTAACTACAAGGATGGACCACTTATATTGGAGCATAACTTCCAACAGAGGTATGTGTTGGCTTCTCAATCTCGAGTAAAAATTTATACTGAAAGATTTACAAAAACGAGTCGAACCATATTTTCTGCCTATATAAAGGTAAAGGATCACATCAAAATTCTCATTCTCACAATAACATCATCTCCAATTTAGTTTAATTTGAAATAATATCCACGTTCAAGTAACTATGGAATATCCACGATCAAGTTTCGTTTACTTGTTTACATTATTCCTGACCTTAGCATCCACTATTGCAGACCCTTCCATAACTTTGCCCTCCTCAGATTGCAACGCAACAAGTAGTTTCATCATATCTGAATGCGACTCCACCCATTTTTCCAACCTTTGCGTCAAGTATCTTGTTCCTTTCGCCTGCAACATAACATCCCCAGACCGGCAAGCGCTTTGTGCTGCTGCTCTAAATGTGACCGTGAGCATTACCGAGAACGTGTTGAACTTGTTACAGAACATCTCCAAGGAAGCATTAGTAAAGGCCAACACAACGGAGACTGATGCAATTAACGGTTGTATTTCTGATTTTGGTGACAGTGTTAATGACATTAAGAAAGCTTCAAATTTTATCAAGGCCAATCTGACGGATAAGTTTAGCGTGGACTATGCAAAAGACGGCGTCATAGCTTACACGCTTGGTGCTATTTCTGATGAGGAAATCTGCTTAGATGAAATTGATGGTCGTGTTAGAGCCGATTTGAAGAAGAAGATTTTCTCAGCTGCTAACTCTGCTCTGAAATTGAAAAATATTATTGTGACTCTTACCAGGCGCCTCTAAATTGGTTTAATAACCTTTCTTGGATCTCTTATGAATAAAATCTCACGGGGTTGTGGCTTTTGTAAGGAAAATTGAGACGGAGTCATGAGTGGTACTCAAATCTGGCGCCACCCTTTCATATTAATAAGCAAAACATTCAGATTGTGGCTTTAATCCTGAAATAGGAAATTGCGATGGCATTTTAATAACAGCTGAATAGCTGATGATGGCAGATTGGTTTAAAAGAACAACTTTTATATTTGCACTAAACTCTGTACATTATGCATATCAATAGTACTAGTACGTGAGAGTAAAATTGTACTAACAATCTTCATCAGTAAATATAAGCTGATGCAGAACGCTTTGCTCTCAAAAAATAGTGGTTACCAAAACAAAGTAGATATTGATAACCACCTCTTAGCAACAAGTGAGAGTATAGGTCTCGGGGCTGCGTGGAGGGGCTGCCCCACAATCGATGGTTTGGCCTATGCATAGGCTACTGTTTGTCAATTTTTTTGTTCCATTTTTCATTATATGCCAATTTTCGTCCGATTTTATTTGGTGTCCGAAACAAGTTTTTTTGGGGGGTTATATAGTCCACAAAATTCGGCTTTTTCGGTCGATTCTTGGTTTCAAAAAATATTCTAAAAGTGACCGAGCATCCTTGTAGGGTATACTGGAGCATAATTATAGCATACGGCAACACCATTACTCTTTCTTGATAGACTTATAGTGTGTTTAATTATCACTCGATTCGAGCATGTGGATAATTGACCAAACCAATGGTTTGGGCTATGCCTAGTTTACTTTTTGCCAATTTTCTCGTTACATTCTTCATTATATGTGTCTAGAAAACCTCCCGCCAATTTTCGTCCGGTT
>CAAKMY010036909.1:0-35816 GCA_901111285.1 Corrigiola litoralis
TTTTGCACGGGTGATAAACTAGTAACGTACTATAATCTTAATCGTAATACACTTCAACCATGATATAAAACTCATGGATGAAGTAGCTTTAAATAAGCAATTAATGTGTGCACAGCTCTGCAAGGCTGTCCCTTTTGTAATCTGTTGTCATTCTTGTTCATTCCTGACACACTTGCAGAGCCAAAAAATTTAACAAGAGGTTGGAACTCAGGCGCAATGGACCTACTGAAAAAAGAGAGGGTGAACTCATACTCCGTAGTAGACAATGGGTGAATATAAAATATGGTAGAAAAAGGTAGAAAAATGGTAAAGAATGGTAGAAAAGGTAGAAAATAACAGCAAAAACAATAGAATCGCTACTCTCGTTAATTCTTGGATCCGCGAGTCCCATTTGTAACGCTGATGATCCGAAGGATGACAAGCACAAGTTATGGCGTCTGAAAAATGGTCTCGAAATCGACCCTGAGGGATCTGAGCAGATGTGACTTACACAGTTACACCAGGAAGTCCCATGGAAAGAGCAATTATGTACTGTCGATTCCATGTGCAGTTATAGCTTGGTGCTTGCAAAATGATCATGTTCCTAAAACGGAGGTCTTGGCAAACCCGACATGCTATCCGACTTGATGAAGATTGAAGAGGCCAGCAAGGCAACAACTAGTTGGTGGCACTGCCGAGGATGAGCTCTGAATTTGCAGGAGCTGCTGGCACTCTGACACACCCAGATGTGTCCTGTGTGGTACTCCGTATTTTTTTAGGATTCATCAGTAGAAGGTTTACTCACTTGGGACCTTAGGCGAAGATAAACAGCATTAACTAATTAAGCATAGCATAAATGTATGAAAACATGACACTAAATCTTTGTTTTGACATCTTACGTGACATACACTATTCTGCTCCTGATCTCCTGAATGCTTTAAGGGCAGTTGTATCAACTACACAGATTTCAGCGGAGATTCTTACTCTGGTGAACCCGGGGAGACAAGTTTTCGCAGGAAACTATTCGTAAGTGAGCAAGAATGCTCAGTATTCGACCATGACTTTGGAGTTGATTTATAGAAATTAGACAGGTAGAAATAGAATGGCCGGCTTCTTGCTCCTAGTCGTATGAAAGATGATCGCCTTTGGCCACCTCTACGCTGGTTCATGCAATCATTCTGCGAACAGAGTTGGGAAATATCGAAACATGGAATGAGTTGACGCAAGCTTCAGGTAATATAGAATGTTCCAAGACAAAACAAAGCAGAGGGATGTCTCACAATTTACAGCTTCATAATATTGGAAGTCAGACATTACATACAATGAAATAGTACAATCTGTTCACACTCAACCTTTAAATACAAGTCAATTACAAGAACACTCCATCTTTGAGCTCAGCACACATGCCTAAGGACCCTCAGTAAAAGTCGCAGCAGTAATACCGCAAGCAATGAGCCAGTGACTGTGGAAATAAGTACACAGTTACACACTCCCTGCACTCTTGCTCTTTTTTTGTTAAGAGGCAACTCGTGTATCAGTCATATAACCAAAACTGCTGGTCATAGCTATAGACTGATATGTCAGGAAAATGGAAGCAGTGACATGCTGCTACACATTACCTCTGGCAACCCTAGGACTGGCACACGAGCTAAGCTATCGCAGGAGAGCGGCATAGAGATAGCAGATCATGTTGCTGGCGCTAAGACAACTGATTCATATCCTCAGGTATCGCATGTTATCCTTGCTCAGGAAGCACTGAAGTATGTTCTTACTTCTAACTTCTGGAGGCAGAAGAGAGCACACGCAATCACTTCCAACTTCCACGCACCTAAGATGAATTTCTGCTGCAAGCTACGCCCTCCATTCTGTCAGAGATGATTTGTTCATTATTTGATTGGTTGTGCATATAACTCATTAACAGAATAGTTAGTGACCCAAAAGTTCAGGATATTGATCATATACACCCAAGAAATATTAGCATATACTGATTACAACGAAGGTTGTTGAACACAATGAACAAACTCATTATTGGCTAGTGGCTAGAGGAAGTAAAAAGAATCTTGTTTAGCTCAACAATACAGGTACTTTGAGCGGTAAAATTAAGAAACATTCACTAGCTCTGAATCTCTGATATTCATAGGCTTCCCGAAGTAACTCGCTAACTAGCCCTCTCAAACTCCACATGGAATTCTGTGAGCCCGCTCCTTCAGCAAACTTAGCGTTAATTAAAAAAGTAACTCTAAATGCACATACTCCCTATATTATGGTGCCACAACTCGTCCACACGAGAAAAAATATCGGGTTCTCTTTTACCAGATCACACAGCTTCCACCAAAGCTTTTGCAGAAAGAATCATTGTAAATACTTCCCTTTTTTAGATGGAATTGCATTTATAGATTCTGACTTATGCATCAAACTTGCATTCCCCAATGGGACAGAAATACTGATATACCATAGAGTAATCGAAACAAAAAGCCTACAGGAACATCAGCTAGAAGCCTAGAACCAGGCCTCCATCTAGACTTCGTCTATTAGCTGGTGGCATTATGTTTCTGTGTTACGTCTAACCTGCCAACTTAGATCATCTATTAGCTAGTCAGACTCTTATAGTGACCAACCACATGATCAAGCCCATCAGTTGGCAACATCCTAACATGTCCTCACCTAAGCCTCAAGTATTGTCAAATAATCTCCAAGTCCCACACCAAAACTGGAAACAAGATAGCCCTCTGCCCCTCCCAAGGTCTCTATGAACACTTATTTCATACACAGAGGCCGCATTATGCATTGCAAAATGCAAAATGCAACATGCTACAGGTTGTAAGTCACTTCCATTCAATCATAGCAGCCACTTCAAAATCATACATTCTCTTTCTATTTCTACCCATCCAATATAGGAAGTTCTTCCCATATCCCGAGATGTTAATGAGCAAGAAGTAATTCTATTTAAGGACAATATTTTTCTTTTTGTCCAAGCAGGATCTGAAGTATCTAGAATTATTCTAGTTTAGCCATCAATCCTGCACTCCCCAACGGCAACAGATGTACCAAGGGACCATGATGTGATAAAACAAAACATGAGCTAGAACCTAAACCAGGCATCCACATAACATTCATTTATCACCTAGTTGTAATGCTTATGTGTTTAATACATCTACCATCATATGGATTTTTTTCTAAAAAAAACTTGCAGTGAAATCGTCTTAGTATTTTTGGTTTTCACCATCCTGTTTAGTCCGAATTCGAGCCGGGTAGGACCACTAGGGCGGCAAAGCTCTTCCTCTGAGTTTTAACACTGCTGCATTCTGTGGGTCTCTGGTAAAGCTATAACAACCCCTTACTGGTTGATCTAAGTACTCTGGGTAGAGAAATCGTCTTTGTGGGGTTATCGGAAACAATCTTTCTACTATCGCCTAAGGTCCACTTAGAGGTAAGGTTACATACATCCTAGATATTGGATTTAGGCATCCATATACTTTTATCACCTAGATGTAATATTTGAGTATTTCCTACATCTACTTTTTAAACAAATTTAGAAATGAACAAAAATAGTTTTGTGTGTCTGTCAGAAACAACCTCTCTACGAATCGTCCTAGGTTAGTAAGGGATAAGGACATAAGGTAACACATATCTTGGACCTCCCCGCGGTTTTCTGTTGTTGTTTACATCTACCAATGGAGTTAAAAGCTCCTCTTTTCTACTATAGCATCTACCAATCAGTACTATTTTCTAGCTACACCACTGGTTTACTAGTCAAATGAAGTATCATATTTCTACCAACGTTTCTTTTTTTTTTTTTTTTTTCTAGATGTGCGCACAAAGTCGCTGATAAGAATCCAACCCCCAACCTCATGATTGGAGTAAGAGAGCTCTAACCACTCCATCTAGTTCTTTTCTTAAATTTCTACTACCTTGATAAACTACGAACACAACGGTTGACCAAAATATTATCAAAACTCTTGTACGAGACCATCTAATTTTTTGTCAAAATTAAACTATTTACTAATCTTTAAGCAGGTACGTACAAAGAGCGACCACTTTAACTCAACCCGTACCACCATGTTATTTCCATACCGTCTCTTTAAATAATTTGCGAAAACATACTAAAGCAAGAAAAGGGCATACCAAGATGAAGAAAAGGAGATCAAGCGATATGAAAGGGACCAATATCGCCGGAGCGAAGAGAGTGGGCGATCTCATCAGCAACAATTAAGCAAGAGGAGACCCAACCAGCTAGTACTATCCATACCATCTTTGATATCCAAAACGTTACACTCCACGGCACAGCCATATATACCCTTTATTTTTTAGCTTATGAATATGATGACTATATGGTTTTATGTTGCTTATGATTATATGATTTGTACTTTGTAGTTGAGGATGAATATATGTCTTGGAGGGGACCAAGAGTTGAGATTTGGATGGAAGTGTTTGTGTGTTGGGTGGTTGACTGGTTGGTGATATGCTCACAGCTCATCAGAGCTCGACTCTTGACTTTTCTTTTCTTTTTCTTTTTCCTTTTTTCAATTTTCTATTTTTTAGGCCATGTTTTCTTTTTTTTTTTTGTGATTTTATTTTTTTACTCAACTTTCTGAACTTTTAAAATTATAACTATATGAACTTTCAGAATTTTCCAAAATTTATCTTACTTTTTAAAATTTTTGAGTTTTCTGAGTTTTTCTTAACTTTGTACAACTTTTAAAAATTATTTTGAGTTATTTTAAACTTTTCTAAAAATATAATTAAAAAAAAAAACAGTGTAGAGAACATGTCCGTAGTTGATGCCACTGCTAATGCACCGGTTTTTATGTAAAATACACGAAAAAAAATTAAAATATACTATTATTTAAATTTTAAACATGAATTTTTTATTTGTTGAACTTACTGAATTGGAAGGGAGTGGAGTGAACTCGAAAGAGCGAAAAAGGGTTGGAATACTATTTTTTTTTTTTTAATTGAAAGTGACATGAAAAGATTAGAGCGGACTGAAAGGGGCAAAAAGGGGTATGAAGGAATGATAGCCACACCCATTCATATGAGAAACACATGGCCCATGTGCTTGGATGCATGTTGTGGCTACTTTTTCTTGATTGATGGAATGATTGTGTTGATGAGGCCGTTTTTTATCACATATTTGTTGAATGAGTCAATTGCTTTAGTCTTCATGGTTCCGACTGGTCTGTCTCATGATATGTATGGTTCTAATGCTTTTGTTGTCATAATATACCTCTCGAATCGCTTTGTTAGATAATAAAACATTTTGTCATTGTGTATGATTTAATACATATTCTTAAGTTTGTACAAGACATAGTAATCTATGAAGAAATAATGAATTGAGGTTAAACTTGAACTTTAAAAGTTTGCAATCTACAGTCAATGATGGTTTTAGTGAATTTGTGTGCATTTTCAAGCACAATACACCTCCTAACTTGTTTGTCAATCTTGCTAGATTGCTTATTGAGTTGAAAGGAATTGCTCTGATTCCTTCACGTCACATTCAATCCTCTTTAGGATTTTCTTTTCTTTGATTTTTGATTGAACATTACTATATAAATCTTGTTGTCTTTGTTTACAATTGTAAATGATTAAATGTTTTGAGATGGTCTTCCCGGTAGCGCCCCTTTAACCGTTGCATGACTAGTTGTCTCGAATTAGAAAGCATTGTGAATGAAAGAGAGTACAGATTACTAGTTAATCAAACCGATTGCCCAATGTTTACCAAACATGCCATAAGCCATATTCATAAGGTCATGGTATACTTACCTTATTTTTACTTATTTTCAAGAGAAATAAGAAAATTTAAAAAAAAAATAGTAAAGTTTAGATAGATAAAAAAACGCAAAATTATGAAAAATAACTAAATTTGAGCTATCAAGACAACATCAATGTATAAACAATAAGTAAAACAAGTAAATTTCAAAAAAAAAAAGATAATTTTTTTAGTAAGAATAAGAAAAGTGTGGAAACAATATGATGAACAAGAAAAATAAAGATAAAGTTAAAATAAAGTGAAGAGAACACACAAATTATCTCGAAAAAACGGTCTAAATTTAAGTTAAAATTAGACATGGTCATTATTGGAGCTTAAATAAAATACACGTTACGGCTCTATAAATGTTTGCACATCTATGCAAGCTAAGTTAATGATTTTGGCTATATGTCTCCAATTGGAATGGAACGGGCTTGTATATATAATAAGACTTAGTAAGGGGATTGTATCCCTCATAGACCTCTACAATTTATGGTCATACATTGTTGCAATTTTTTTTTCCAATCAACAATAGAGCGTGAAGGTGGAACACGTACAAAGAAAAAAAAATCAGGCTAGGGTTTGACTAGCTAGTAGAGAAGTGGATCGCTCGGAGATAATCATTATCATACAATCCCCTCACCAAGAGCTTCTAAGTATCCTTAAGGAAGACATTCTAGGTGTACCTTGACTTTGGGCCCTTGACTTGTGATGTCTAATCTACGTTTTGGCTTAGGTTTGCTCTCTTCTAGTACCAAAATAAAATAAAATAATAAAGGGTATATTTTCTACAATACACCATTTTTTATTTTACTTTCAAAAAATTTCAGGAAAATTTAGAAAAGTAAGGTATTAAAATACTGCTTTGCTAAAGGTCACTCTAAAATTGATTAGGTCGCCCTATAAAGTAGAGAATTGGTCACGTTTTCCCCAAATGACATCCCTTAAAATGAGAAAACATCTACTTTTTAGGGCGACTTAATCATTTTTAAGGACGACCCTAAACAACTCTCTAAAAATACACTACAAACAAAAAAGTGAGAAAAATTCAGAAAAGTATAAAAAAATAAAAAAATTCAAAAACAAAAAAATATCAAAACAAAACAATGTATAAAACATGTCCCAAATGACCTTCAGTTTTTTAGCCATACATGATTGTTTTTTAAAAAAAAAAAAAGTCTTAGTAGATTAGACGGTCTCAAAATAGATAGATTTATGAATTTATCCCAATACAACATGCGAAAAAACGGGCAAAATCCAAAAACGTGAGATTCCCGCCTATTGATAAACCCCCAAAATTCAAATCCACAACAAAAATCAAATTCACCGAACCTTCCAATCCCCAACCCAAAATGGCCCCACCATTCAGCTTCCCCCCCTCCCTCCCCTCCCTCGAACCCGATACCGACACCGACACCGACACCCTCTCCGTCTCCCGCCTCACTAACATCCCCTCCCTCCGCCCCCCGGACCTCGAAGAATTCGTCAAAGGTACCCCCTTTTCCATTCCTAACCATACCCTTTTTCCATTTTCCAACAACCGATTAATTATCTTGTTTCGCCACAATGTCTGTCAAAAATAGACGGAGCCATGCTGGCCTAATAAAGACATATATTATCTGGTTTTGCCAGTCTGCTTTTATATTAAAAGTAGATTGAGCTATGCTGGCCTAATAAATGCATATAAATCTATAGTTTTGCCAGATAGTCTTGGAAGTGACTGTCTACTTTAATGTTTAAAATAGACGAAAGGCGTATTTATTTAGTTTTGCCAGAAAGTCTTGGAAGAGACTGTCTACTTTAATATTTAAAATAGACGAAAGGCGTATTTTTCTAGTTTTGCCAGGAAGTATTGGAAGAGACTGTCTACTTTAATGTTTAAAATAGACGAAAGGCGTATTTATTTAGTTTTGCCAGAAAGTCTTGGAAGAGACCGTCTACTTTTAACATAAATTTAGACGGAGCTGTGCTGGCGTAATAAAGGCATATAAATCTGTAGCTTGAATTGGGCATATGGGGAGCTTAAGTAAATTTTTTCGACGGTCTTTTCTAATAATTTCCGTAATTTTGCAGGGGTGTCGTTCGACTTGTCGGACAAGGAGTTGTTCTGCATTGAGGAGCAGGATGTTTTTGACAGGGTGTATTCGTTAGTGAAGTGGTTTTCGTCGCTTTCTGCGGCGTGTAAGTTTAATATTGTCGAGAGTCTGAGGTCGAATTTTAGTGTTTTGCTCCCCAATGTGGATTCGTTGTCTCGTGTTTCGACGGATGGGAGTGGTGGTGGGGGTGGTGGGGAGAGGAGTGATTTGGTTGAGAGAGTCGCGTCGCATAGGAATGCGTTTAAGATTTATACTTTTTTCCTTGTTCATGTTGTGCTTGTGGAGGAGGCTGCTGGTGGTCATTCGAGTCATGCTGCGAAGGTGAAGCTCGAGTTTTTCGGTTTTGTTGTTTGTGTTTAATTTCGTATGTTCATGTTGATTGGAGCTGGTTGTTAAAAGTGATTAGAATTAGATTTTCTTTGCCGTCGAAATGGAGTTAATAGGAATGTAGGGTTTCTGTTAATTCGAGTGATACTGCTAAGCTAATTTAGTTTAATTGCTGTGGAGTTGATTTGCTTTGGAATTTTTGAGATTTTGTTGTCTATGTTTTCAGAGAAATGCTAATTTTGGTAGTTCATGTTTATTGTAGCTGTTTGTTATGAGTGATTTAGGTATGATTTTCTAGTTTCGTTCATGTATGTGGTCGAGATCGAGTATGTGGAAATGTAGGTTTGCTAAAATATAAGAAGATTTTCTGCCAAAAAATAAAATAAAAATTATAAGAAGACTCGGTTGAGGTATTTTACTTCATGATGAGTAGATTGTGCTTTTTTGTAGTAAATGATTTTGGGGCTGGTTAGTGGTTATATTTAGGGGTTTCGGCATTAGAGCATACACGACTAGTTATGACTTGAAGTTCGATGTAGTGGAAACTTCTAGAAAACGATAAGATGGGCAATTAGAATCTGCATCGATTTCTGTCATGTGTCTATACTTTCCCTCAAGAGATGAGTGCTATACTACTATACTACATCTATAACCTCACATGGTAAGTTATATGTTGGTTACATTTTGTAAGTTGTGTCAAGCATTCCTTGATAAAAGTTTTCTACTTTTCTAGTTGAACTTTAGGTTTCCTAAAATATGAGAAATAGACTCTATGGCTGTATTTTCTTCGTCATGAGTAGGTTGTGGGGTAAAGGAGTAGTTGAATAATGGACTGGTTATCGTTAGGGAGTTTTTAGTTAGAGCATGCACGAATAGTCTTGACTTGAGGTCCAATGAGAAGAAAGTACTCGAAAGCAATTAGATGAGTTACTACAATTAGCATTCTTTTCTACCATGTGTTCATGCTTTTCCGAAGAGTAGAGTGCGAGTGACCTCATTTCTTTAATTATATATGTTGATTGGGTTTGTCTGTATTTTTGAGCAGTCCTTGTTAAAAGCTTTCTACTTGTGTGGTTTTAGCCCGCAGCTAGCAGTAGGAAGAAGGTGACGATTAATTCATGGAATTGGGAGTTACAACGAGGCCGGATCCTAAATCTGATTGCCAATTCACTAGAGATCAACCTGTCGTTGCTCTTTGGGTCCACGGATCCTGATGAGAATTACCTGTCTTTCATTGCCAAGTGAGTTGGTTCTGAAGTCTCTTATTCACTGTCTTGTTGTGTTCTTATTAGTTTGGTGACTTACTTTCTTAAACTTTTTTCTTACTAGGAATACATTTCAGCTGTTTGAAAATGCTACATTACTAAAAGATTCTGATGCAAAAGAGGCATTGTGTCGCATAATCGGAAGTTGTGCTACCAAGTACCACTTTTTGGCACAATCGTCTGCCTCGATTATGCATTTGCTACACAAGTATGATTATGTTGTCACCTCTATGGCTGACGCAGTGGCAGGGGCTGAGAAGAAGTATGCTGATGGGAGCCTGGCTACATCGCTTATCAGAGAGATTGGTAGGACAAACCCAAAGGATTACACCAAGGACACTGTGGGCGCTGAAAACATAGGTCGCTTTCTTGTTGAGCTTTCTGAGAGGTTGCCAAAGTTAGTCTCGACAAATATTGGTATTTTAGTCCCACAATTTGGTGGAGACTCTTACAAGATCAGGAATGCACTCGTGGGTGTGCTCGGAAAATTGGTGTCCAAGGCCTTTAAAGATGAAGAAGTAGAAATAAGTTCAAAGTCAGTACGGTTGAGGACTAAGCAGGCTATGTTGGAAATCTTGCTGGAGCGGTGTCGTGATGTTTCGGCTTATACAAGGAGTAAGGTGCTCCAGGTCTGGGCAGAACTGTGTGAAGAGCATTCAGTTTCAATTGGTTTGTGGAATGAAGTGGCCGCAGTGGCTGCAGGAAGGTTGGAAGATAAGAGTGCTATTGTCAGAAAATCTGCTTTAAACCTACTCATTGTTATGTTGCAGCATAATCCATTTGGACCTCAACTTCGGACAGCGTCTTTTGAAGCAACCCTCGACAAGTACAACAAGAAGCTAAGTTCTCTTCAGCCAGAGGGCAACGAGGAAAACGGTTCTGAAGAAAATCCGTCCAATAGTGACACCTGTAATGGGGATGGTGAAGTTGATCATGTAGATGCTGAAGTAAGATCTGATGAGCAGCCTAATAGCTTAACCGATAGCTACTTGTCCCAGGTTGAAGAAGGAATAATTCATAAAGATAATTCTGTTCCTGATGTCGGAAATGTGGAACAGACCAGGGCTCTGATTGCTTCTCTTGAAGCTGGCCTGACTTTTTCCAAGTGCATCTCAGCTACTATGCCGACCCTGATTCAACTTATGGCTTCGTCTTCTGCTACAGACGTGGAGCACACTATACTCTTGCTTATGAGGTGTAGACAGTTTCAGATTGATGGATCAGAAGCCTGCCTTCGCAAAATGTTGCCTCTGGTAAATTTTCCTATAGCTAATCTAGAAATAGCTTTTCTGATGTATGAATATGTGGCTGTGTTATACTTATAAGGCTCTTTATGTCACTGTGACATTGTCCGGCAGAAAAGTCAGACCTCAACACATTATCCCGAGAGTTTTGACATTCATTTTTCTGCTGTTTGAAGGTTTTCTCTCAAGACAAGTCCATCTACGAGGCTGTGGAGAATGCTTTCATCACGATATACATCACCAAGAACTCACTGGAAACTGCTAAAAATCTTTTGAATCTTGCTGTAGATTCAAACATTGGAGATCTCGCTGCTCTGGAATTCATAATTGCTGGCTTAGTGTCTAAAGGGGATATATCTTCTGGAGCGGTATACTTCCTAGTAGTCTCTTGTTAAACTTCTTACTGAAATTGGATTACATACTAGCATCTCCTGTTTGGCTATATCTTGATCATAATCTGGTCTACCTTGCGACTAATTGACCGCCTATCCTTAGGAAATAATTATTCGCAGATGATTTCTACTGCTCTGAATTGGTCAAGCACTCCTAGAACTGGTAGTCTATTATTTAGAGTATCTTCTGTGCCCCTTCAAATGTTGCTTCTAAATCTTACTTATCAGTTCCGGTTCTAATGTTAGACATGGAAGTGTTAAAACAAACTTGTTCTTAGACATGAAAAGAGTTGGATTTATTTGTTTCTTATCGTTGCCTTGGTATATGATCTCGTTTCACCAAAGAATATTCTGTCTTGATGAACTTTTCTCCTCTACACGAACTATTACTCCTAAAATTATATGTAGCTTATTCAAAACCTTGTCCTGACTCCCGAGTACTAATTTACTAGATTTCCTATGCAGTTAGACTTCACTAATAGAAGCTGTAAATACTGATTCCGTTTATACAGAAGGTATGATTTTGATTTGGATTTGCTTCCATTTGTTTGGAGAAGATAACTAATAAATTCCCGAGAGTACAATTTGCTTTAATGAAGCTGGCTGAATTATACACTCATCAAGAGAGTTCTTTTTAACTATCTCAAGTATTCGGCACTGTAACCATGTACTTGGGCGAAATTACAATTAGAGGGAAAAGTCCTCCTTCCATGGCATAATTCGTCTGCTATGCATGAAGTTTTTATGGGATGCTTTTATTGTAATCTGATGACCTGATTTTTTAATACTTCCATCATTATCTGGATACGTAACAATGATAATTTTGTATCTGTTGGTAATCTCTGATCTGCACCCGAACTTCTGCAAGGTGTTGTTCATACTTTCTGCTTCCTTTGTAGAGCATTCACCTACTATCTTTCTTTTGGTATATCATATGGTTGATCCATGTTGCTGTATTCTGAACAGAATTATATGTGAAAATTTTCTTTTCAGATTTCCGCTTTGTGGGACTTCTTTTGCTTCAACATACCCAGAACGACAGCAGAGCAATGTCGTGGTGCCTTAGCTGTTCTTTGTATAGCAGCGAAGTCGTCAAGTAATATTCTGGGCTCTCACTTACAGGACATAATTGATATTGGGTTTGGAAGATGGGCGAAAGTAGATCCTTTGCTTGCAAGAACAGCATGCACTGCTCTTCAGAGGTTATCTGAAGAAGACAAGAAAAAGCTGCTGGCGAGTAGTGGGAGTCGTATTTTCGGTACGCTAGAGAGTCTAATTACTGGTTCTTGGCTGCCAGAGAACATCTGGTACAGTGCTGCTGATAAAGCCGTTAGTGCTATTTATACTCTTCATCCTGCACCAGAAATTATTGCTGCCAGGCTAGTTAAAAAGTCTCAGAGTTCTGTATTTGACAGCGGTGAATCTAGTGATTTGCAGCTTGACATGAATAATGGCACTGGTGATGGTTCCAGCACTGTTCAAGTCGGGAAACTTGGCAGATATCTGTTTGTTGTAAGCCATGTTGCCATGCATCAGTTAGTATATATTGAATCTTGTGCTAGAAAGATTCAGAAACAGAAGGCAAAGAGGGAGAGGGAGAGGGAGGACTGTACCAGTGTTGATGGTAGCAGTACGACAGTTGATGCAGCGAAGGTAATGTGGGAATTTGTGAAACAGTGATATGCTTCACTCCCCTTTTTCTGATTGCTGAATGTCTTGGATAGTACTTCAACTCAATTGAATGTATAATTTATAGTTGTAAACCATTTATCTAGCTAAAATGTTCTACTGATCGACTTACAGGACGGTGGTATAAATGCTGAACTAGGTGTTGCTGCCTCAGAAGATGCGATTCTAGATTTACTAGCAGACAGGGCTGAGAAAGAAATCATATCTGGTGATTCTGAAGAAAAGTACTTGCTAGGATATTGTGCACCTTTTCTCTCCAAGCTCTGTAGAAACTTTAGCTTGATGCAGAAGGCAAGTCCCTTTATTCTCTAATCATATACTGTATAGTACTCCGTAACTGCTAAGAGCTTAAGATCGTCAAATAAATTGACCACTCTTCAAATTGCTATAACTTTCAATATCGTCATGCTTTTTAGACATCTGCTTGAAAGGATGTTTATTTGCACGGTACACGGAATCTGAAAATAAGAAGATGAATTATTTTATTCTCTCTCCCTTTCTCTTTCTCAAATTTATTAAGGCAGTTTAGTTCTGCAAGTTAGGTTCATCTGCCTGATCTATTGTTTTGTTCTTACTTCTAGTATCCGGAACTACAAGCAGCTGCAATGCTTGCTCTTTGTCGTTTTATGATTGTTGATGCCACTTTTTGGTAAGAACGTGACATGTCTTCTCTTGTCGTTGTTTTTAAGCATTTATGAAAGTTTTTTTCAATTTCAATTTCGATGACATATGCAGTGAAGCAAATCTCCAGCTACTGTTCACAGTCGTAGAGAGTGCATCATCAGAAACTGTTAGATCAAATTGCACTATTGCTCTTGGGGATTTGGCTGTTCGCTTTCCCAATCTAGTGGAGCCATGGACAGAGAACATGTATGGCAGATTGCGTGATCCTTCGGCTGCCGTTAGGAAAAATGCTGTTTTGGTGCTTTCTCATCTCATCTTGAATGACATGATGAAGGTATGGATAATTACTTCTTTGACTTGTATCAATATCTCAAGGCTAGTCTGATGCCGGTCAGTGCATAATCAGGTCAAGGGTTACATAAATGAAATGGCTGCCAGAATAGAGGATGAAGATGAAAGAATTTCAAACCTTGCCAAGCTTTTCTTCACGGAATTGTCTAAAAAAGGTAATTGTGATTAAAGCTGATAACCAATTACTTTTTTTTGCTAAATAGCCAAGTAGAATAAGGATTTTGGAGTTGCTATTAACAAGTTCTTCGCATACTAATCAAGTAGTTTAATGCTTCTCTTCCAATCTCAGGATCAAATCCAATATATAATCTACTTCCAGATATTCTTGGCAAGCTTTCCAATCAGAATTTGAAGAGGGATTCGTTCTGCAACATTATGCAGTTTTTAATTGCTTCGATTAAGAGGGTATGGACTTCTCCTGTCTTATTGGACTCGGTGATATCTTTGCGTCATAGTTTTACAATGTTCCCTACTTCTCCAGGATAAACAAATGGAAGGCTTAGTCGAAAAGCTTTGCAACCGGTTCAATGGGGTCACAGGTATATGGTGATTTAATATCTTCACATTCTGCGTGCTGCCCTTATTGGAAATTTCGAATAGTCTTGCTGTAGTTTTGTTTGTGCTGTGGATAAACTACAACTATTATTACATTGAAACACCTTACAGACAGTAATTACACTCGTCTTTTTCTGCCTGTAGATAGCAGTCAGTGGGAATGCCTTGCATATTGCCTTTCTCAGTTGGCCTTCACCGATAAAGGGATGAAAAAGCTCATAGAGTCGTTCAAGGCATATGAACATGCGTTAAGTGAAGACTCTGTGATGGACCATTTCAGAGCCATTATAAACAAGGTACCTCCTGTGTTGTATATCTCTGTGTGCTACATTTCCTTTTGAAGTATATTGACGCATATTTGGCCCCTTTTTTTTGTCTGAATCAGGCTAAAAAGTTTGCAAAGCCAGAATTGAAGTCATCCATCGAGGAATTTGAGGAAAAGCTCAACAAGTTTCACTTGGAGAAAAAGGAGCAAGAAGTGACAGCTAGAAATGCACAAGCCCATCAAAATAAAATTGGCAGCTTGGAAGATCTTCTCGTAGCTGGTAAGGCCCGGGAAGAAAATGCAGATGCGTCAACTGCTGAAGGTAGATTTTTTGTTTTATTTTCGAAACCCCGTGCTTTCTCAATGTATTTGCCTATCTGCTAAATTTGTCTGCTTTCTTACACACTGTTGTTGACTTGGGTGACTCTGTCTCTCACAAACACGAGTCTAGATTTTTTTGATTATGCAGTATGCCCATGTGAGTTTGAGCAATGACAATTCATCACTGCTTTGATAAGAACAAAGCCAGATTTAGAAAGTCTGTACCAATATTTGCTCTATACCCAGAGTCAAACCGGCTCGTGTGTCCAGTCCTTTTGCTCTATACCCAGGATCTTCGAAGCTCTTTCCTTGTGGGCTTGTCCAACCCTCAGGCTGCAATCAAATTGGATAGATTCAGGACTTTACATGTTCCACCAAATCAATATTTACAATTCAACCTCTTTTCTTTTTACCTGAGAAACATGATTTCAGTCTCTTCTGGAAAATTATTAGCTAAGCTCTCCACTTGTTCTTCCAACACTTTCTTCAATGCTAGGCTCTTTGAGAAAGTATGTTCATATTTGTCATTGTTCATAGAAAAAGTAGGAACTGCAAATATATGGTTGACCTGCATAATGGCTTGAATTCTGGTACTCAATTTTCTGAAAGTCGGGAGGATAAGTTTTGTGGATACACTTGCTAGCAAATTCGGACTGATTTAATTACCTCTGGTAGTAAACTGTCTGCTATCTCTTCTTCAGCATGTTCAATAGGGAATTTAACATGAACTTATTTTGTTTTTGTTATGTCTAGCATGAACACATCCCTTGGCTCTTGATGTATATTCTTACACTTCTTTACTTGTAGATGGATCAGATGGTGAGGTCACTGACCTTTCTTCAGAAGGATCTTGCTTGAAGGATGTCTTACAATCAAATACAGATGAAGCAGAAGAGCATTCCACTATTTCCAGTGAAGTCACACAACCGGAAGCTAGTGGTGAAGAAGTGCAGTCACCGTTACTTAATCGAAGAGGTATTCTGTTGATTTATATTCTATAGCCTATTGGCACCTAATCACGGGGTCTTCTGTGACTGTCATATGGTTTCACAAGGATAATACATTTTATTGTGTTCAGATACGTCAAGATCTATAGCCAAAAAAGTGAAGCCAAAAGACGAAAAGGGTGTTAGCTCTGCATCCGTCAGGACTAGAAGTACAAGGTCAAAGCAAAGGTCACTTTTCCAACTTTAACTGATTTGTTCTTTCCATTTGACTAAGATTGCTTTGCTTAAACTGGAAGAGTAGTGAAGCATACGCCAAACATAAGCCTCCTGGATTAGAAGTTCTGGATCCTCGGACCCAAATATTTGTGACCTCTTATTGTTAAATCCTTTCCTCCAGAGTGACTAGCAGAATTATCAATTACTCATTTTATTTCGTCTTTTCTTTCGCACATTTTTAAATAGTCATGAGTCATAGGAATCGGAACTTCATCCGACTTTATTCATAATCCAGGAACAAAAAGTCCTTCCATGTTTGCTTTTAAGCCGAGCCATATATATGATGTGTTGAAGGGCATGTCTCTTTAACTCTAGCTGAACTTTAGGACTTCGACTTATAATTGACAACGGCGTTACATTCTGCAGGTAAAATCAGCAAAGATGTACAGGCTTGCAAGACAAGCATGATGTATTGGCATGACTCATAAGGGAACTGGAATATTTGCTCTGTATGTTTGTTGTATAATCTTATCTTTTGTTCGTGAGCGGAAGGGGTCCTGCTGAAGGCTAATGAGCTGATCTCCTTCCTGTTGGCCTTCAGTTCAAGATGTGCATAGCTATTACTATTATATCTAACAGTTTATGATTATTTTGCGGTTGGAGATCTCCACAACCTGTATACTTTTGCTCCTGAAAAAGGAGATCTTGTAATATGTTCTTTAAAAACTGCTCTTATTAGATAGTTCTAACTTAATAGGGTATATCTGTGTTCCTTCTAATTGTTTTGCATAAAGTTTAGAATCTTTCCTTCAACACGGAGGAATTAGATATGTAGATGGACTATCTCCATCATTTATGCTTGAAGCCAATCATTAACGATCATTCCTCTTATATAAAAGAAGAACAGTAACCTAATACAAAAACTTAATACAGAAAGTTGTACGTGAGACTATTTTTTTAGATTAAAATTAACCAGTTTAAAAGTGGACATTTTATTTAAGGATAAGAATAACATTATATAGGTTATCAAATGTAAAACTCTATCCTCTTTAGATTAGCTTTGTCGCAAATTATGCTACTGTCATTTAATCCTACGATATCTTTTTATTTTGGAACCTATCTTGGGATATCTTATTCTGTATCTTGATTGTAGCCTAGAATATAGGTTAAGTTAGTATTGCAACTGTTGTATATATACACCCCAAGATCAATGAGAATTTTTAACTTTGTTTTCTAGCTGGCAATTGGCATAATGTCTCACGATTCCTTCTCCAGTTCCCTCCACTTCTTTCACATTCCTAATCCTCTTGAGCCATCCAAGCCTCTTACTCTCCCCTCCTTCCCGAATGCTATCAAGCTCACTCGCAATAACCACCGTGTCTGGAAGACCCAAATTGAAGCTTTTCTTATTGGGTTTGATCTAATCAAATTTGCAAATGGTTCTCATACTTGTCCTATCCGTATTGTGATCCATGGTGTAACCATCGAACATAATTCTGCTTACTCCACTTGGGTTCGCCAAGACAACCTTCTTCTGGCTGCCCTCATTGGCACGGTTTCACCCGACCTTGCTGTTGAACTTCTTTCTCGAGTGCAAACATCTGCTGAAGCCTGGGCTCGCTTGTCTTCTTTTTGTAAATCAGTCTCTTTTTAATTTTTATAAGTAGACTGTTTATTTGATTATTTTTGTTGGTTTTCACCATTCGGTTTAGTCCGGAGCTGCGTAGGAATACTAAGGGCGACAATACTCTCCCTTATGAGTTTTAACACTGTTTATTTGATTATTTTGAAATAAATGATTGGTGACACATTGACACATGATTGGGGTCAAGCAAGTCCACTTGGTAAACAAAAAAGGATAATGATCAATTGTTTATTACGCTCATTTTGTTCAATACAACAGAAAGTGAAAGATGATGTGAAGACCGGTGGGTAAATTGTTCTTATAGGATTCTGTTATAATGACTCTATCGATGACTCATGATGACATGATTGCAAGAGCGGTTGCAGGTTGATCATAATTTGATATTGTTAGTTGTTAGGTGGGTTGTACGCACTGGCCTGCTGGACTACTTTGGCCTTCAGTTTCGTTCAAATGTTCTCATAAGCCGAAACTTTTTTACTAAAAGCATTGGACAGCGTAACGTTCTATACTTCTATGTATCATTTTCATCTCTTAACAAGTTCTTAATAACTAGTAAAAAGTTGTGTCAATTTGATCAAAAAGTTTGAAGTTAGAGATCTTGGAAATTGAGTTAGAACTTACTAGGGAGAGCTGCCGTCCTTTGTGGCCTATTTGACACGAATTCGGACTCAATGAAAGGCTAAAAAAAGTTAGTCAATTTATCGACCAAGGTTTTAGCCTAGAGATTAAGATTAAAGGACTGAATTCCCGTTTGTACAAACTTTTGAGATAGTACCTGAATCCAGTACGCAAATCAGTCCCGAGTTCATTATGTTATACAGACTCGTATATACAGTTATGCATATATTCACAACCACTCGTACAGTACAGCTTGATCGAAATTACACACTCAAAGCTCCAAGTTTGGACCACACCACTAGTACGAACTTTTAAGATGACCATATGTGAGACTCTACTGTTTGAGATCTACCAACCATCTAAGCACATGATTTCCCTTGTTTAGAAGTCATGTCAGTATTTCCACGTGTTATTGTTTTTTGTTCTGTCTTCTTGTGGCAAGCATTCCTTATGCCTGATTTCCTTGCAATCTGCATGGGCAAAGGGGGAAAGGAGGTGTACATTTACGTCATTTTCCATTTTGTCTCCACCTACCTGATAGATTACTACATTATTGGATAGTAGCTAGGCTATACTTATTAGTGTTACATTGTAGGCCATCTTAGGTTGACTCGGTTAATTCAAATGGAGAGAAAGATTCCTCTTAATCACATGTTTACCCTTCAGTTATGTAAGAAATTTTTGTTTATGACGTATGTATCAGAAATCTGAGCATATCAAGCATGTTAAATAATACGATTAATTAGTATAATACGGTTTGCCACTACATACATATGAAGTTTGATTTAGAACGTTCCAAAATAACGGCTGCGAACGTTCCAAAGATAACGGCTGCGACTTTCCATGTTAAATATAGTGTTAAAGTGTACGGAGTATATTTCAATATTTCAAGTTTCAACATTATTGGGATCTAGCAAGCAAGCTAGCAGGTTGGTCAGTGGTCAGTGGTCAGTACTCAGTAGTCCGTACAGCGGCAAACTAACAACATTTCTTTACAAGCTTTATTTCTCACCGCTTGGTCCTAACTTTCTTCTCCTCTTAGTACAGTTCAATCTTCAACTTCGTCAGCCAAACTTTGTGTCTTCGCCTAAGCTGAAGAAAAATGCAGGGTGGTCAAATGGTTGTAGAGGAGCCTATTCGTCTTGCTTCTGTTCTTAAACCTTCTAAAACGGTACTGGTTTTAATCCCATATTTCTTTCTTTATATATTATACGTACTTTTCATGTGCTAGGATGTTGTTTTATCTTGTCAAGGTTTGTTGTTTTACATAATCACATTACTCCAGGTAGTTAAAGTGTTTTTTTGTTCCATAGTAGTTAAAGTTCTTAGATGCTCTTTTCTTGGGCTTGACAAGGATGTACAAAGATGGTAAGGGGGTTCTTAACTACAAAGTCACGAAGTTGGAAAAGATGTAAATAAATGGTAAGGGGTTCTTTACTAAGGCTGTTACATAAAATATAGGAACCCCTTTTTTGGAGCAAATGCGCTGATCATATGAATTGCAATAACACAAGGAGAAAAAAAAGGAAATGGGTTGTTATTTTTATTTATATTTAGGTCAAAGGAGCGCAAAAGGTAGCAGATAAAAATCACTCCTGATTCTTGATTAAAACAGGATACTTATGAACCATGGAAGCACCAAATGTGATTAATGGCTTGATGTAGTTTCAATCATTGTGTGATGAAAGAGTTAGTCACATGGCGAGGCCGTCGAAAGTTTGTTAGCAAAGTGATCAAATTAAAAGGTTTATGAAAAGGTTTAACTTGCATAACCACATTCTTGAGAAGGCATACTTAAGTACTAGTAAACTCATAATGCTTATATGGTGAAGTGTGTTCATCTATTTGCTCTAAAACTGTTACTAAGAGACTCGGGTATGCTAGGTGAGAGTTTGCAGTTTTGGGGTGAGCTCTTAAGATTATAGTTGAAAGTTCACCTTAAAAGTTTGAAAGCATAACTCGTTCGCTATCAGAGGAGCGTCTTACCTGAGTGTGACTATTCTTTGTGTCTCTTAAATTCTTTTTCCGAATGCATTAGACTTGCTTGGATAGTTTGATCACCAAGAAACTCAATGGACGGGTTTGAATTTACAGAACAAGTTGTATTGTGCTGTACTTGCACATACTAGCTTAATTTACTGCATAAACATGCTTTCGATCTTGGTTTCACAACCTTAAGAAATAGTTAAATGAAATATCTATCAAGACAGAGTTGCTCGCCTGCTGCTTGTCAGAAGTATGCCTCATCAGTGGCTGGTATAACTATCTGTATCAGCCCCCTTAACAAGAAAAAGAAAAGATCACTCTCCTATTCATAGATTGAATGGTATTTATTTGTGTGTTACCGAGATAAGAAGCAAAAACAAACAGGGATGGAAACTTGAGCTTGAAAACTATTGGTGATCATACATTTACCTTATGCAGAGGAAATATATTATGATGTATACTGGCTGATATAAAACTTGGAAGACAGTTATGTACTCTCCTGGAACTGAATTTGAGGAGAAAAGGATGTGAATGATGATATATTTGTGGTTGATAAATTTTGAGTGAAGAAAAATTTGTAAACATTAAGACTACTCTAAATGTAATTGGTTAGTCAAGGGTAAGTAATTCACTAGAGTGATTATTGGTACTGCTTTGTAGTTATTCCATGGTTATTTGTTACCAGCAAGATGTAACTTAAGCATTGATTCCCACTGAAGTGCCATTATGGGTTTCTTCCATGCTGTTTGCTGTTCGACGTTCTTAAGAAACTACCGGATTGTGTAAGTATTATTGTTACATTTTTAGTGTCACGCAGGATGGCTCTCCTTCCTTGACCAAAATTATGGCAACTCTTGGACCAAAATCCCGCTCTGTCGACACTATCGAGGCTTGTCTAAACGCAGGAATGTCAGGTAAACTGGTCTCTTTAGGCTTTGAGTTGGTCTGCAGCATTTTCTTGATAGTCTTTAGCTTTCTGTAAATTTTGTTGCAGTTGCAAGATTTGATTTTTCTTGCTTGGACGCTGATTACCACCAAGAGACGGTCGATAATTTGAGGATTGCTGTCAAAAGAGCTAAAAAGCTGTGTGCTGTAAGTATTTTTTAACATAGGCTATTCTTATGCCCAATTTTTCATGGAGTCATGGACTTGATTATAGACTCTAGAATCGGATATATACTCGCACTTGGCTGCTTCTGATTGGTTGAATTATAAAGTACTTTTGTGAACTTGTCTGGGCACTAGATGCATGCATACAATTAAGTTTAGTTAGTCAAAAAGGTCACCACTGTATCCACATGATCTGAGCTTGTTCACCATCCTCCGATCCTCAAACCTTAGCTCCACTTTCATGGTCTTGTATCTACATCTCATTATCTCAACTTGTTTCTCTAGTATATGGATAATAAATTATATATAAGTGATTTTCAGTCTAGAATATATCTGAGAAAAAGTGCTTTTTCAGGTTATGCTGGATACTGTGGGTCCAGAACTGCTAATTCACAATAAAACTGGAAACCCTATTGAGCTGAAAGCTGATGATCTTGTGACAATCACCCCAGATATCAGTAAAGAGCCATCATCAGAGGTTTTTCCAATAAAATATGCAGGACTTTCAAAGGTACGAGGCCTATTATTTCCTTGGCTGTGACCTTGATTGGTGTAAATTACACCCTCTGCCAGCATTGTTATTCTTTTCCTGTGTAAGTTGTCACATGGTTCTACTATGCATCATAAGTGTATTAAATTATGTCCCTGTTCCTGTACTTTCTTGATATAGATTCTCACTATAAAGCTATGGCCCTAAAGTGGCAAAGCTAAGTTGCACAAATGAGGATCTCAGCGTAAACACTGAATAATTAAAGCCCCGGCCCGTGTATTCTCGATAAAGAAAAATATTCTACACCTCTCAGAATAGCTGCTGCTTATCTTGTCATTGTTCTTGAGAAAATTGTGATTTTTAGACGGAATGTAGGTTGTGTAAACACACTTAGAGGTGAATGATCCATTTATCTGAGCTCACATAGTCGAAAATGCTTGGTTCTATCATTTGCAAAGTTTTCTCAATCATCGCTTATAAAATCATGATTTATCCACATTAATTGGCATGATTATCATTGTTCCTTGATCTTACATAGAGACAAGATAGTCCAATACCGTAGCTTTATATCCGATTCCTTCTTTTGCTGTACGCATTGCAGGAAGTTAAGAAAGGTGATACTGTTTTTCTTGGGCAATATCTCTTCACAGGAAGTGAAACAACATCAGTATGGCTTGAGGTAAAAACTGCAGTCAGGCATTCTGCATAAGCTGCTCCGAGCAAAAGTTCCACTTCAAAATCTCTTATCTGCTTCTGATTAATCACAGGTATCAGAGACGAAAGGTGCAGATATCATCTGTAGGGTGAAAAACAGTGCTAAATTAACAGGCTTCATATTTAACTTGCACATTTCGAGAGTCCAGGTTGATTTGCCAACTCTAACTGAGATAGATAAACAGGTATTGCTCAATTCATAAGTGGTTTCCAACTATGAGATTGATTATATCCTTAAATTACAGACTGCTGCGTCAAGAACAAGTATGTAATCTGAAAAACTGTTAGGGTCAATTATTGGGAGCATGTAAAGTTGTCAACCAACATCTAGAATACTGTCGTTTTTTAAATGTTGCTACTGTCGTAACAGATTATTTCAGATTGGGGTACTCGCAACAATGTTGATTTTATTTCTCTGCACTATACCCGCCATGCTGATGATGTCCGCGAAGTAAGTTCCTTTATTTCTTGGCTACATGTCCCCTTAAATGCTAGTTCCTGCCTTTGTGGATGTCCTCCATACTTTCCAAGGAGTGTGGGTCTGTTATGGGTGGTTGAAGTTCATGGGATTCAGTTATATTTATTGATTGTACATGTTCACAAACATTTTTATTAAACTGAAGATTTAAAAATCTAGATAAGAATAATTAGTACTTATCAGTGACTTGTTACTCTGTAGTTGCAACTCATCATACTTATTTCCTTCTGTTTTACTCTACCAGGTCAGAGCTTTCCTTGCATCCCAAAATCTTCAACAAACACAAATACTTGCTAAAGTTGAGACACTGGAGGTGAGTTACTTTATGTCAATTGTGAAAGAGAGCCCACAAGCAATTAATAATTCTATCAAGCTTTGTCACCATCAGTTAAAAGTTAAGATTGTATTCTCTACTCCTGAAGAAGATTAGTCTTTCAATGTTCCCCATTTACATAAATTTCCAGGGATTGAAGCATTTTGATGAAATTCTAAAAGAAGCAGATGGTGTGATCCTTTCTCGAGGGAACTTAGGAATTGACCTTCCACCAGAGAAGGTTAGTGATGTTTTTCTTTCTCAGATTTCACAAATTTAGCAAGTGCTGGTGCTACTTTGTAGTGATTGTGGAGTTTATCAGAATATCTAATTTTGTGATAAAAAAAAAAATCGAGTTCTAGCGTCGATTATGAAGACAAAAGGTCTTATATGTGATTTAATTGTCTAAGAATACCTGTTATTACTTTCCTCTTTCCTTGGCTTTGAAATCAATCACTTTGCCCGCTCATGTAATTTGTGTTGCTGATCTGTGAATGTAATGCCTCTCTTGTTGATTTGACTAGATTTATGTGTCTGCTTTGATGCTTTCTGTATCATTAGGTGATTGAGTTGTTCTGGCGTTCTTCTTCTTAATTTTTTTTTAACTTCTTTTTTGGTTTAGAAGCTGCACATACATTTGTTTTACAGTTCACCTCTACGAATGCTGATGAGTACTTTGGCTTATTTCTAGGTCTTCTTGTTTCAAAAGTCTGCTTTACATAGGTGTAACATGGCTGGGAAACCTCTCATCATCACCAGAGTAGTGGATAGCATGGTTGGCAATCTTCGGCCCACTCGGGCAGAAGCAACAGATGTTGCAAATGCTGTTCTTGATGGTTTGTCATGCACTGTAGTTGGTTTATAACTAGATTAACTATCTTTCTTATTCCCTCACTTTCTTTATTTGAGTGCTACTTGCAGGTGCTGATGGCATATTATTAGGTGGAGAGACTTTTGGCGGAATGTACCCTGTTGAAGCTATTAAAACTGTCAGGAACATTTGCGGTGAAGTGAGATTTCTACAATATAATTTATTATGAGAAATCCTGGTTTGGTTTTGGTTTTAACTTGGGCATGAGTTTTCTGATCTTATTCATAACTGCAACGCTATATTATAAACTGGTTGCCCCCTAGTCAACAAAGTTCAAGTTTGCTGCATTAGTCTTGCTGCTTTTACATGATCAGCTTTGCTACCAAATAAACCTGGTTTTGGAAACATTGAATAGAGCTGATTAAAGTATTAAATGATCATTGTTGACACGGATAATTGATGCTTCTTGCAGGCTGAATATGTATACAATCAAGCGCTAAATTATAAGCGGATTGTCAAACATGTCGGGGAAACTATGTCTCATGCAGAAGCAGTTGCTTCATCCGCGGTACTGAGGCTTTTGACCTTTCTATTGAGTACTAATTATCTTTTGTGAGTCTGAAGTCCTCTAGTATTGTTCATTGTGATAGCCTCACATAATAGATCCATTTTTTGCATAGGCACGTGTCGCTGTCAAAGTCAATGCAGCTATGATCGTTGTGTTCACGTCATCTGGAGCAGCTGCGAGGTACTTCTGCATCCTTATGAGGAGCTGAGTTTGTGGTGATCAGCCTATCTTGTTTGGAAACTCTTTCTTACACAATTTAATTTTTTAATTCTTCTTTTGTGATAGGTTAATTGCTAAATATAGGCCATCTGTGCCTGTTTTTGCTATTGTTACCCCTTACGTGAGGTCGAGTTCAGTTAAATGGACTCTCAGTGGTGCTGTGCAGGTTGCATGTCTATTCTGCTCATAAATTTTAGTATATTGTATATAACTTCCTATGCTACTTCCAGTGAACTTTGCTTCCTAAGCAATTCTTTTCTACTTCCAGGCTCGGCAACTGCTTGGTATACGAGGAGTTTTTCCTATTTTGGCAAGCTCTGATGGTGTAAGAATTTTTAACCTTCTCAGACTCTCATATAGTAGTTTCTAGGATTGTCAGCTGCTTGAACAGGGACAATTAGCATTGCAATTGAGTTGTGTGAATATCTAAGACTGCACTTGACTTTATGGTTACAAAAAGATATTAATTAGAGGATTCGTTTAGTAGACTTATTAACATGTCCAATGTTGCTGATGTCTCTTGTGACGCATCTAACTGGAGCGGTGCTCCAGTTCATTAACCATCAACTTGAGTTACAATCACTTGACGAATAAGATCTCGTCTTATAGCTGAAATGGCCGAAACCTTCTAATAATTTGTTCATAATATAGGTCATTCGAGAACATACAGCTTTAAGTTTTTAGTTTTTTCGCTATTGTGCAAGCCTTGAAATCTTATGTTAAATGTATTCTGCAGGTTTTGGGTGTTGTCAGTGAAGAGTCTGTACTGAAACTTGCTTTACATCATGGTAATATCATGGGTCTACTTAGACCTCACGACAAGGTGGTCGTCTTTCAGAAGATTGGGGACTCTTCGGTTGTTAAAGTTGTGGAATTCGACGGATAGTTGCATTCTTATGATGGTGTGCTAGCCTGCGCTTCCTGCTTATGCAACTGATATCTTTCTCTGTTGCTAAGTCAGCTACTCAGCTTCAATCTTCATTGTTTGGTTTTCCGTGGACTGTTCAGTCAGGTTATTGTTGCATGTCACATGCATTACAAACGCAACACTTAAGTTACAAATTTATTTGAGCAAATCTATCAAGTAGAATATTATGAGGAAGGTGTTCCTTGTCTGCTTATACTAGTCTTGTTTGTTTGGCCGATCAAAGTGTTCAAGTCATGCAATCTAAGAATTTCTTTTTGTTACCAAAGGAAAAATGAAAGCAGATGATTCTAAAGTTGTAGAAGAGAACAACACATTCCATTACAAATTAAGCAGGGCGTTCTAATGATGATTTACAATGCAACATATATGTCCAGGGTATACTGAGTGGAATTTACAGGGAAAATGTTTATAATAGAGAAGATATCTACTGCAAAATGTTCACCTTAATGTCACAAATAACAAATGACAAATAAAATGGGTTCCCTAAACCTGCTTTTTTTCATCTCGTCAAAACCATTCCAAACGAAGTTAATTTAGTTTCCTTGTATTGTAAGTGGAAAGGTCATTCTAGCTCATTTCACAGTATTATCTTCTTTTCATTAACACTTTAACAAAAAAAATCACTTTAAAGTTAAACAATCTCATATAAATTTTTTTAGAAAAAATAACTGGAATCTAGAGAAACTAGATACTCAACTCTCAGACTGTTTCACAGTAGATAACTAGATACTCAAAAACAGTCCACATTTACTAGAAGTGAACAAACAAAGTGTAAAGTGGCATAAGACTTGCAGACTTTATCGCCACTGACTTCTCATTATTCTATTCAGTTCAGTATCTCTCTCTCTCTCTCTCTCCTCCATATCATACACTTACATATAACACCTGTACTTTCTGATATTTCTTGTCACATTTAACAGAAAATCTAACTCATTTCCAAATATAGAAATTAAAAAAAAAAAACATTTTTTCTACAAAGTTGATCTTTAATAACCCATTAAGTCAAATACAAAAAAAGATAAAATAAAAAAATCCTCAATTACCAAAATTAAGAAAAATAAAAAATTAACATTTTCTTTGATAAAATGATCTTTTTTTTGATAACCCATGAATGTGCTAACATCACTAGCACTAAGCACTAACCCTCTTATAAACCCAACAAATATTTTATTTTTATTTTTCTTAAAAACTGCAACTTTCAACAAAAATGGCAGCTTCCATGTGTCTCAAACCTTGCTTTCCAACTCTCTCACCTGATTCAACATCCCATGTAAGCCTAAAAATTACCCAAGTTAGATATTATCATTGCAAGTAATTATTCATGGTGTTTTTATTATTTGCATGGTTGGTTTTTGAGTGTTTATGTATATGATGTTTGTTTGATTGTTTTTGTTGGTTTTTCAGGGTTTTGGAGCTGGGATTTATCCAGCTAGAGTTGGGTTTAATTACCCAATGTTTGGGGAGAAGAAGAGGGTGTTTGAGGTGAAGTGTTTGGGAGAGAAAGATAAAGGAATGGATGTAAAGACTGCAGCTTTGGCTGATAATGTTGCTGAATGTTTTAGTGGTCTGTGTTTTTGTTGTGAAGGATTTCTGCTTTTTTTAGCTTATGATATGATATCGTGCATTTTGTTTTAGTTACATTTGTAAAGATTTTTGCTTTTTTCAGCTTATGATTTGATATAGTGCATTTGATTGTAGTTTCTTTTGTAAAGATTTTTTATTTAGATTATGATATGATATTGTGCATTTTTTTCTAAACATTTCTGCTTTTTTTTGAGCTCATGATATGATATTGTGCAATTTGTTTTTTTTTTTGTTTTTGAGCTTTGGTTTCAATGTTTGTTTTTATAATTTTATAATTTTTGTAAAGTTTTTTTAAAAGCTTAGATATGATTTTGTAGTTTTTTAATTATTTGGGTTATGGTTGGAATGTAGATGTGGGGATTAAGGAGCCAAGTGTGTCAACATTGTTGATGAATTTTGATACTAGTTTTGATCCTTATGGTTCAATGAGCACTCCACTCTACCAGACTGCCACATTTAAGCAGGCAAGTTTATGATCATTACTACTGACATATTGTACCTTATTGTGGTTGGTTTCTATGATGTTAATTAAAGTTCCAAGTAATGCATGTGTAACTCCCTTGAATTTTGCTGAACCTAACCAAGCTGTAAAAGAAATGAAGTTTTTTAGCAGCCTTCAAGTGATCATATTAGACTCATATGAGAGTGCGTCGCAAGAGCTTTCCGATGATATAGAATTGACTTAGGTCGATATTTGAGTCACAAGTTATAGAAATTAAGGTTAATAAGCTAATACTAGGAAAAATTAAATGGGCTTTTGTTGATGGTTGGTCTGCAGTGCATTCTTTTGAATTGTGGAAGTCTGTTGATTCTTATCTTTAAAATACTGTTTGGAACTTTGATAATCACTCCCTCAGTTAAGGTTTTGAGGGGCAAGGTCATCATCGAAGATGCTAGTAGTGTATTATGTATCTTTGTATGAGTTTAGAATCTGCTGTTTTATGGAAAATGGAAAACGTAATGCCTACAGCTGTATAAAAGATCCAGAGAGCTCCCAAAATTATGAAGAGTTTGATGATTTATGTGAAGACCCCAACTTCGTTTGTCTTGTGAACTGCAGCAGGATAATTAACATTGAGCCATGTCATTTTCAATACCTTTCAGATGTAGAACTTTTATGCCTGCATTTTGTTCAGTTTTATATTCTGTTTTTATAGGTTATGCATCACAATGTAGCACTGAGGTTTATGTCCTTTACCTGATATCTCATCTCTCCTTTATATGGCGATATTCGTTTTTCGTTACTCTTCTTTCTGATTTTTATTTTCTGTTTGTTTGTTCTCGTCATAGCCATCAGCACTAGAAATGGGTCCATATGATTATACAAGGAGTGGGAATCCTACACGTGATGTACTAGAAAGGTAACTCTTCACTTGTTTAGGTTTTTTCTTGAGAGAGATAACTATCTTGTTTTCATATTCAAGCTCTAGCCTTTGATTAGTTATATACTGTCATTTGAAGTACTTCCGCTCTCTGTATGTTACAGACTTTTGGCGCAACTGGATAAGGCTGAACGTGCTTTTTGCTTTACTAGTGGAATGGCTGCACTTGCTGCTGCCTCTCATCTTGTCGGAACCGGTATTGTTTGCCTTAACTATTATCTTCATTTCTCTTGTAATATGAGGTCTTCTTGGCATGTTATTTTACAGAGGAGTTTAAATGCATATTCCTGGGTTTCAAGTCAAACTCTATTGAAGCATACCATAAATAAGAGTGGAACTGATACTTGAAATACTTGAAAATGTATACATGGATTTGTGCTTAGAAAACATCCATCCTCTTAAGTCATGGTCCACCAATGCAAAATATTAGCATCTCCCGCAGCAAAAGATGATGTGGATGCCTACAAGTCTACAACTATTCTTACAGTCAACTGTCTAAGTTTCCATTAATATTTGTTTTCTACCTCTAAATGTCTTCTGGTTATTAGGACTTTAGGAGGATACACATATAGGTCAGGTGGTTGGTTTATTAAATATCCTTTATGCTAGCTTTGGTTCTTTTCATGATGTTTCTGCTTTCACTTTCTCATTGTGTCTTTGGTTTTTTAGGTCAGGAAATTGTTGCTGGAGAAGACATTTATGGGGGATCTGATCGGCTACTGTCACGAGTTCTTCCGAAAAACGGAGTTGTTGTGAAGTTAGTGTTTTTTCCTATGGTAGTGATATTAGCTGTTTCTAATCTTTTGTGGCAGATCTAATTGTCTGAAGCTTTGCAGGAGAGTGGACACAACTAATTTAGATGAAGTCGCGTCTGCTATTGGCCCCTGGACAAAGCTTGTCTGGCTAGAGAGTCCAACTAATCCTCGGCAACAGATATGTGATATTCGTGTAAGTCACAAGTCTTCTCTATTGAGCGGTTTAGGAAATCATGCATTACTGTGTATGGTGGTTATTGATCACATACTACTCCGTGAATTATCTAGGGCTCTATGTAAAATTGTAGATTATGATTGGACATAGATAGAGATCCAACAAAGTGTTGTTTGGACTAGGTTCAGATGGAGATAAATATTTTGTTTCCTCTTAAACATGTCAGGGATTAGATATGTCTCTCTATACATATGATATATGCTATACACTTCTCTTAAAATTTCCCTCACTAAACCATGAAAAAGTGTACACAAACGTGAACTTGTAGAAGGTAGAAAGGACATTAATACTTCCAGGGGTCAACCTTTGGCCTATTAGTATTGCGTACTTATATCTGATGGTTCTCATTTTTGTGAGTCATAGCTACTGGGAGGAGAGAGAAGGGGGAACCGGGGGGGGGGGGGTAAGAAGAATAAGACTCTGATACATTGATCATTTGCGAAGTCTTGGTGGTTTTGAAGGTTTAGTAGATACTAGAAGACAAAAGGAATTCTCTGTTGCTTATGTCGGTTAAAAGAACACTCTGAAGACTTTGGTATACATGCAACCAAGCTTTGTCAGACTGACTCCCTACACTCCTCGTTTTGCTGTCTTTGTTCTTCCTCATTTCTATCAGTGATAAGTTTATGTTTTGGGTATTATATGTTAATTTTCATAAAACCGATACCGGAGTTGATTATTTTTTTTTGTTCTGATCTTTCCTTGTCTACTTTGATTCAGAAAATATCGGAGATGGCTCATGCTCATGGTGCTCTCGTATTGGTCGATAACAGCATCATGTCTCCGGTTCTATCGCAGCCGCTTGAACTTGGGGCAGGTATGAATTAGTTGAGAACAATTCGGCTTCTTTATCTAATTTTGATTTTGGATGACCAAATTCCTTCCAACTATTTATGCTTCTTTCATGGTGATGGCAGATATTGTGATGCATTCAGCAACTAAATTTATAGCTGGCCACAGTGACATCATGGCAGGCGTTCTTGCTGTGAAAGACGAAAGGTAACTTACCAACAAGCCTGTACATTATTCCCGCTTCTCAAATCTTAGAGTGAATATTACGAAGATCCTTTTCACTATCTCAATAATTGTGAAACAACTTTGCGGGAGAGATGGAGAAAATAATAAGTGCAGTATGCTTATTTTTCTCCGAGTATGCGTAATGGTGCTTGGATTTGGAAGAAAATTGAGAAAATTGAAATTCGTAAAGGTTTTGATGCATCTCTTATTGTTTGTGCATACATTTTATTGAGGAAATAAGGGGATAAATATAATTGTTAATTCTCCTTGTAATGATGTTTTGTGTAAATTTCTCTTAGTCTAGTTTGGTTGGGGCTCGGGGTCTGAAAAATTAACCTTACCAAACCCCACTAATGGCAGAACCTAAACGGGACTTCTTGTTGATTCTTGATGCATACATAGAGATCTTTGTACATCCAAATTCGAAACCAATGCTTGTTTAATTGTTTATCTGGTATAGGGTTTTAGGATCAATCGTACTTAGTGGTAAAAGCTTTGAGCTAATTATTGTTATCTTCGCTTGACCAGTTTAGCAAAAGAGTTGTATTTTCTACAAAATGCTGAAGGCTCAGGATTGGCACCATTTGACTGTTGGGTATGTTTGCGGGGTATCAAGACCATGGCTCTTCGTGTTGAAAAGCAACAGGTATGTGAAAAGTGGTGGACTCATGCTTCTTTACATTTTTTTTTTAAACTATGTATTGTATGTGTGCTGTGCATGGTATAGGCTTATTTATATAACTACCAAGATTCATCAACTCAATATAAGTTGTATATGAAAGATGAAGTTATCAACATTGAAGACTACTTGGTAGCTGACTGTTCTATGTGTGATTGCTGCTTTATTTATATAGATGTATCCTGCCTGCTGCGGGGAATAGGTTCTATCTCACCATCGTAAAGGGGTCCTGGAGTTTCACATGTTGCTGTGTGGCAACTTACATACTTTCGAACAACGCTGAACAAAGGGAATGACATCCTTCCCAATCCCTTACAGTGGCCTTATGAGTGTTGCCAACACACCTTTTCATGCTAGATAAATGGACAAATGGTTAAAACCCTGTCCCACCTCATATTGGTGGAAAAATCAAACATCAGCACTTACCTGTCAAAACAAATACGTGTAGATTATCCAAGCTGTTGGTCTCTCCAAGCTGTTATGTTCTTGTTTTACCTCTCAATTGCATGTGTAACTCCTGGTACCAAACTTTTTTCATTTCACTCGTTGGAAGTACTATTATTTCTGATACTGATTTTCGAGATTAAACCTTGCCCTTGTTTGAAATGCTTTATTGGAAGAGTGGTGATATCTTATGTTTGCTCACTTGTTGGTCTCTCAAAGCTTTCAATTGTCTCTGCTGATAGACTACGAAATATTCTTCTGTTTTTAGGCTAAGGTTTGGTTATTTTTGTCCTTTCCACAGGATAATGCACAGAAGATTGCTGAATTTCTCTCCTCCCATCCACGAGTTAAGAATGTCAACTATGCTGGACTGCCTGATCATCCTGGACGATCTTTACATTATTCTCAGGTGCTTCATACAGGCTTAAAATACTGCTTGTAGAACTCAGAGCACCTTTTTTTTTTTTGAAGGATGGAGGACAGAGCACCTTGAATATATGTTTCCACATCAGCTCAATTCATGCTAGCAACTTATCGCTAAATAACTTTTAATACGGATACTTCATATTGCAGGCCAAAGGTGCAGGATCTGTGCTTAGTTTTTTGACAGGGTCTATACCTCTTTCAAAGCATGTTACGGAGACGACCAAGTACTTCAGCATCACTGTCAGTTTTGGTAATTATGCTCTCTTTTCTCTCAGCTAGAAAACCAGTGATCTGTTTGAACTCTGTCGTTTCTTGAGTCTCGTTGCAATTTTTTACCTTTTCATTCTTGGCTTTCCTCAAATGAGCATTACATTAATGCATCAGTCATTGGACTCTTCCCATTGATTTACTTCAGCTTTCTACCCTTACTTTAGCAGTCACTTAATATCCTACAGCACTTCGTAATAAAGAATGAGCCTATATTCTAGAGAAGACATGCATTCTACCTTGAATTTTTATACTCCCTCATTCATGCGATGTGGTTCTCTAGTTTTCACAGAAGTTTTGCAGTTCGAATGAAGACAAAAGTTGGATATTGAAATCAAAACATACTAGTATATCCTTGGACAAGTCAGTTGTAGTCATATAATGTTCATTTTAACTTCCACATAGACGGTGGGCAAGATGTTTTGTCAATTAAACTGACAGCTTGTGGAGCTGAAAATCGTTCCGTATGCTTATTTTTTTGTCGTGTGCTTTTCAGGGAGTGTGAAGTCACTTATAAGCATGCCTTGCTTCATGTCTCATGCTGCTATACCAGCAGCAGATCGTGAGGCCAGAGGTTTAACTGAAGATCTTGTTCGCATTTCAGTAGGCATAGAGGATGTAAATGATCTGATTGCAGATCTCGATCATGCTCTCAGTACTGGACCTGTTTAGTCCATTATTATTTGCATATTTGTGAATATCCAATTGATGTAATCTCTAGGGGATTTGTGAGAAATAATTCCGAATGAATCCTTTTTGATAACTATACTTGTCTCTGGAAATTTTTCGCTTCTGCTTCAGTTTCCATGTTTTTGTTTTGTTTTTCAGTCGAAAAACTAGATTGATCATTATTTAGATCTCAGACCATGGAGCAGCAGTTGTGCATTTTCCGATCAGAGGATGAAACCGTAATATTTTAGAAAGTAAATAGAACCATTTTATATCATGGCTTTTATGAGATCTAACATATTCCAATGAGCACTTCAAAATCCGTAAGTTTTTTTTTTTTTTAAGTATGAGTACAAAGTCGCATATATTAAATCAGACTCCTATCCTATCAGTTAGGAGACAATATTCCATTTCTCCTACGGAGTAAGTATTAATTTGTGTAATTTTACATCAACAAAACGCCAAGTTGCAATCATGACCCAGACAGTGATCAGTGATCACAATTCACAACTTTAATGTTTGATTGAGAGCCATTTCTTTTTCATGGGGATGTATCTTTCTCCATTTGGGCAGAACTTTATCTATGCTTCAATCAGAGCAACATACCCCCGTCCCCCCAACTTTAATCAGAGCAACTTGAACTGTATCCTCGTGGGGCGTTACCTTGGGGACACAACCGTTTTCAGAAATCTGTAAAGATAGTTACTTTAGAAAGAACGGAGCCAAAGCTAATACTAGCAAATAGGATGAGAATTTAAATCGAAACGAACCATGGTTAACCAATATAGTGGTAGGATACAAACAATTTAGGGGTTAACCAAATGTATGCAGACTTCAGTAAAATACACCAGCATACAAATTGAAACTACATTACCCTAGCCCTAATTTCTATCTTTTTTCAAACAAAACCCGTGGGCAGTTGTCAAAAGCTTCAAGCGTGGTCAATCAGAATCTAACATCAAACACACAAGAACAGAATAGAAACCCGTCCCTATATTGGTCCATCGATTTATTATACAATATATCCTGAACAGGAGTTGCAGCAGTACATTCACCCATTCAGCTTCCTGATAATCACTTTGTACGACAAGCCAAAAGCTAAAATGAAAGTGCCTATGCATCTTGAGAGTGACTAAAAACCATTTCCACTGATGAGACTTCAACTACTGCCCCTTTGTCAAGAGCATCAACTTATCATTGATATTTGCACAGAATTTATATACCCTCTGAAAAAGTATTATAATCTCCAGAGCCCATCCTAAAATCCTATGTACAGATTAGCTGCTGCCAAGCGAGACTAAAACCTGTCAACACGAGAAACACAAACGATTAGCATAGGTTTAGAAGAATCCTCTGTGCTCTTCAGTAATCAACCAATGAACCACAACATAATGATTAATGGCTTTATAGGAACGACCTAGTTCCTTAACACACTAGGCACAATCACCAGCCCACCATCCACACCCACCCAACTGGCCGAAAAGGAAAGAACAAAGGAAAAGAGAAGCTATAGAAATTTAAACATACCAACGATAGCAAATCAACCGACCATAACTACATTTAAGTTCGATACTGTAAGCCAAAATGATGTTCAAAAAGATACGAACACAGATAACAGCCAGTGTTGAACTTAATCAACTTTAGGATTTACAAAAATGTTTCGTCTTACAGTTCAATAGCATATTTATCTAGGAAAATGCAGCAATTTGCAGCCTACCATTGATCACCAGTACAGTACACATCAAAGCAAAATAAGAAGACAAACTCTGATATAAAAAAGCTTGCAGCATACCATTTATCACCATCAATTTCAAACGTGAATTCATTTAATTAGTCGGACAATGCATATTTCGGCTAAACATACTTGAACCTACAAATATAAAGTTTACAATAATGATTCGTTCAAATAATTAAAAGAATCAAATTGCTTTGGGGAAAAGAAATCTACATACATTCCCATCCAAGGAAATCCAACTTTAAGTGTCTGCTCTACAGTTTTTCTAAAAGATCTCCTGTTCTTGTTTGCCCAAAGTGACAGATTGTGTTGTTTGCCCTCAGCGAAACTCATGCACATTATGTCCGGCATGAAATTTCCTATCCTCTAAAGTGATTTAGCAACCCTGGAATCTTCTTTTTTTTTTTTTAATAATCATTAGGAACCTTCTTCACTTCATAGTGCAACGAAACTCGATAGAGCTCATCTGGTGCATCAGAGACCAACCTTCTTAAGAAATGGCTCATTGAGATTACACCATTCATGCTTGCCTATAGGTACCCCTCTTCTAAAAGTAGTGAAGTGAAGACCCTAGAACTCCTTATTAAAGAGTCCAATTGGCCGAGCTAAATACCTTGCTTACAATTTAGAGTCTCAAGGGGAAGAGCTTAACACTTTGGTCACGACAAAGAGCCTTAATTTTGTGAGGAGGAACCCCCCGCCCCACCCTGCCCCGCCAGCCCC